>JAXGGA010000229.1:0-279944 GCA_038373865.1 Uloborus plumipes
CTTCCCAATAACATTAGTTGTTCTTCTTTTAAATTTATGATAATTTTCGCATATTCTATGAAATTCTGACTATTTACGAAGGAAAATTAGTTCGGAAAACTGTTGGGGTCACACGCTTCTTTTATTTATTTAATTTTTTATTATTGAAAATTAAATCCTTTAGCAAAAGCAGGAAAAAAATAACTCCCCTAATGAAGGCAAGCACTTTTTTGTACGATTTTAACATAGTGTTTCTTTATTTCATAGCTACGTGGAACGTTCTCCTTGCTTTGAAAACTCTCTGACTTCTAAAGAGTGTCCTTATTCTCTCTCCTATTAGCTTATAAAAAGTATTAAACATATTGTAGAAAGTTAAGTTCCTATGGAGAACGCAAGCCTTAATAACCCTTCAAGTTCTTTTCCTTCAATTATCTTCAATGTCATATCAACCGACTACACGGCTGATAGATGATGACTCGATAAAAATGTAATTACTTACATGTATTAGAGGATATCAGATGTACATTAAATTTTAATGATACAATTTTAAAATCACTTACTGAAAGGCGCTTACTGAAAGCATGACACCTCCTTAGAATGCATAAAAGGAGTTTAAATCAAGATTATAGAAGACAAGATATTACGCGATGAAAGAAAAATTACATTTATTTTACAAACTGTGAGATAAGATTTTTCAATAAACGAATAAATGATGTTTGCATGGATATAAATGTGTTTACTCTTTGCCATCTTTATCATTTGGCACCATTCGAGACACTTTATTCAATCTACTCGCTGGTAATTGCTAAACTTATCTCCTTGCTGTTCCATTTATCTTACACAAGGACTAAAAGGTTTAAATTATAGGTCCCGACTTTTTCGGGTGTCTAGATTCCTTTTAATTTGGTCACACGTATTGTAATTGAATGCATCTATCTGTATCAGTAACTCGAATCTAAAATTGAAGAAAGAAAAGTATCAAAGAGAAATTTTAGGGTGTTTCGATTCGTGTTATTTTTATATCACGTACTGTAAGGGCCATGCTCCACATCAGCGTAAAACGCGACCGAAACTGAAGGCAGAAACTGAAAATCCGGGTACTTTCCTTTTTACGCGGCGTAATCACGGCGTAATAGAGGACCGAAAATTTTTGCATTTTTAATTTATCCAACAGCCAATAGAAATTCATCGTGAGATGTAAACATTTCTAGCCTTTGCGGCCGCCATTGCTATACTGCATTAACGAAAGTGCATTTGGTAAATATTCAAAAGGAGAAGTGAGAAAATACCCATTACTTAATGACAAAAAATCAAGTGAAAAAGCAAAATGGGGGGCAACTAGCGAAAGGCTTAAAATAAGCTTTCAGTTGAGGCTTTTAAAGTCCACTATCTCGTTATATGTAATCATGTCAACAATTCCTGTCCTTTGCGAGATTTTTATTATTTTATTCAAAACTCGGCGGGATTACGGGAGTCTAGTTTCTTGGCGAGATTCGAAATAATGGTGCTTCGGCTGCTTTACATTGTAATGGAACTTACAATTTATGACATGCTTTGCTAAGTTATTGATTGCTTGGCGAGATTGGAAATATATGTTTAATTCCGCTCGTGTATTTCCTTATTTTAATTGAGCTTTAAAAAAAAAGATTTGACCTTTGTCTTAGTTATGGATCGCTTGGCGATAATAAAACAAGCTAATGTTGTGTAAAAAAGTTTTAGTGAAATGTTTTGTGTTTTGATAAATACTTCCATTTTTAAATATAGCAAATTTTTCAAGATTAGCGATTTATTAAAGAGTGTGTAGGTTATTTTACGTATTAAAGATTTTTTTAAATTTATTTAAGTTATGGCTTACGTGTTTTATTTTTGACGGCGTATTCAAAAAATATATAAATGCTTCATGGCTTTGAGGGGCTAATTTATTTGGCAAAGTAAGTAGGCACTGATATTTTTTCTTAGGTACAATAACAGCCATAATTTTGAAAACTCGATACGACCCCGAAAACATAGCGTTGCTATAAATTCATTTCGCAGAATATATAGTATAATTGCGAACGGTACGAAAACATTGTCTACGCTTTTACTCAAAAATATTAGCACCAAAGCCATTTCAAAATGTTCATTAAAATGTAAAAACTCAAAACAACAAATAATATATTCAACCATCAAATCAAGTTTCATGGCATCGTGCTGCATTTGCTGTATTTTTCGCCAAACATCTACTCAACACTACGAAGCTTTTTTTTTATCACCTCTAATGCTTAGTATACTTTCTTCAACAGCAAAAAAAAAAAAAAGCTATTTTTTTCTTAAAATAAAAAAAAAACAACTTTTAAGATTTAAACAATAGAAAATAAATGCAATCTAGCAAATTCACAAAAAATACTTGAATGGGAATTTTATAGGCAGTTTGGTTCGTTTCCGCTAAATGTATCCGTTTAAAGTGAAAATAAAAAACCGCCAAGTAAAAAAAACAGGACTTGGCTCATAACAAGCTTTATCATGATGGGTAATTCCATGCCAACTAAATTAAATAACTATTAAAGCTCGGTTATTTGTTGCCAATCTTTCACCCAATCGTATAATTTCGAATAATGCTTCATAATGAGGTATTTTTCCTATTTGTTATCTAAATATCAAATATCCAATGAAAATGCAAGGATTATTCCGTCAGATGGCGCTTTTTTTCTGCGCAGAAAAAAATTCTGCCCAAGTGGAGCACGCGTCCGACCGAAAAGCGACTGAAACCGAAAAAGGAAAATTTTACGCTTCTGCCCAATTTTTCTGCTTTACGTCGATGTGGAGCAGGGCCCTAACTGAACACATCTTTGGGTTCTGAAAGCTTTTCTTGGATGTCGTACCTACTTTTTCTTACCTAATTAGTTTTTAGGAAACACGAAGGAAGGAATATCTTTTGTGAGAAAAGACAAAAAGAAATTTCAGAAACTTATCTATATTAAATCTTATTCATTTTTTTAAATTGAAGACTAAGAATCATTTTATATAGGTAGTGTCAACAAACCTGGATAACGAATACAACGTAAGCATTAGCACTATCAAGTTAAAGTGACATGTTAAAATTAGTAATAAATTATAGTAATTTTAACTGGTAAAAGCATTTAAATTACTATTGAATTATCAGTTTTATTATCGGTTACTATCAGTATTAATAACAGCATAAAGCAAATTCGGAAACTTTTACAGAAGCTCGTCTTATTTATAATAAATACATAGGCATTTTTCAAAAGTAGAATTATCGATACGCTCATTATACCAAAGCTATATTTACAAAACGGGGAATTAAAAAAGTATTTGATATGTTTTTCCAGTCTTTTTTCTTTAATTTAAGAAGAGACATGATACGTATTTAATTATAATGAAATCATTACCTATATTTAACTTGTAGTCAGTTTGACACACATTGCTTGCTCTGAAAATTGAGACAGTCTAGTTGCTTTCACTTACCTAAAAAGGAAAATAGAAACATTAAAAAATATTAAAAAAAATATACATGAAATAAAATACATTATATACTATAAAACATTGTCGATGAATATTTTTTTGAATAATGAGAATGCAGACTTTTAAAAGCCATTATATTTCAGTACTTCAATCACTTAGATCAGTCATAGTAATAGTCTGAAAGAATTTATCGTGTTTTTATTAAACGAGTTTAAAATAAACCCGAATAATAAGCAAGTTGTTCCGGTTATTAAACTAAATGTATTAAAAAATAGCTTGGGTTATTTTTGTAGCAACAAACTGCAAAAGTCTGCTAAATGAGATCTTTTACTTTAATGAACAAACGCATTTTTTCCGAAATCTTCTGTCGTCTACATTTGTTAGAAAAATTTAAACATACAGATTAGTCCGACTAGTAAATGAAGACTTAAGCACTATTCTATTCTTAGAAATTGTACCAGTATTAAAAGCTGTAGCATTTGCGACAAGATATCAAAAACATTTTTATTAATACTTTATACAATTACTTTTCTTTTTATGAACAAGAAGTTCTGTCAAGAACTAAACGAGCCTACTTTCCCGTACATCGACATCGGCATTCTCGCATCTGATCATTATTCTCTTGATTATCTTAGACTGAAAATTATGTCAAACATACCTTTTTAGCACTTAGAGCTGATTTCGAAAAGCAAAATATACCCCTCTCATCAGATGAAATAGACACGTAAAAAGTAATTAACGAATAAATAAAGTTTTGTCGCACCTTTTAAAGAGTGTAACTGTTACAGTTCCTCCGTAGAAAAAATCCTCCATCGTTTTCAAAAAAAAAAAATAATAATAATAATAATAATAAAATAAATAAATAAATAAATAAAAGTACAAAGAGCATCAAAACACATTTTATCAAAGAAAGAAAAAAAAAAAAAAAAACTCGTCCGTTAATAAAATGTCTCGAATTTCACTTTTAATCCGTTGCCAGTTGTTAAATATAAATAAAGAATAAAATGTTCTCGTGAATGAAAAATTTTTGTTACAAAAAAAATCGTCTGCCAAAAAAAAATAATAATAATAATAAATAAAATAAAACAAATGAATAAATAAACAAAAAATCGTCTGCACAGTCAGTCATTTTTTTTCTGAGCCTGCATTTCCGCCATGTTTGCGGAGTCGGAGTCGGAATCAGAGTCCTCACAGAAGATTACTCAGAAAAGTACTTTACAAACATTATTTATCAAAACCATTTTCTTACAAAGTTAGTTTGAAGGAAATCCGACTTTAAGTTCAGGATCAACATTCAACTTAAATTCCCCGTAGACGCTAATGTTAATTTTTTTTTCTGAACGGTTCAATATTGAACGAAAAATGGTTCAAATCAAAAAGCGAAATATGGGAATGATGGAAGCCTCTCCGAGATCTTTCAAACAAAAAAAAGTTTATTCCATTCGGACGGTTCACTCAAAAGTTATTAGGTGGGGAAAGGTTGCTTGAACGGTTCAATGTTGAACGAAAAAATGCTCAAATGGAAAATTTAAATACGGTAATGAAGTATCCTTGCTGAGATCCTTCGAACAAAAAAAAAAGTTTATTTAAATCGGACTGTTCACTCAAAAGTTATTAGGGGTGACAGCTTGATTGAGCGGTTCAATGTTGAACGAAAAATTGTTCAAATCGGAAATGTAAATACGGGAATGAAGTATCCTTGATAAGATCTTTCGAACAAAAAAAAGTTTGTTCAAATCGGATTGTTCACTCAAAAGTTAGCATCGCGGGACAGGTTGTTTGAACGGTTCAAAGTTGAACCAAAAATTGTTCAAATCGAAAAATCAAATATGGGAATGAGCTGTACTCGCCGAGATCTTTCCAACAAAAAAAAGTTTGTCCAAATCGGAATGTTCATTCAAAAGTTATTAGGGGGGGGGGGACAGACAGACCGACCGACCGACACACAAATTCCCCATCTCAATACCCTACTTTCAAATTTTTAATTTTTCGATATTCATTTTACCTTTTTATTTTTTTAACTTGGCGATATTTTTTGGACTTGGCGATATTTTTTGGACTTGGCGATATTTTTTAGATGCATTAAGCTACTTTTAATACTTTTTTCGTCTTTCTTTTATTTTTAACGGGAAAGTAGGCTAAAAAGAGTAGACTGTTATGGTTCAGCTTTAGCAGGATTTTTTTCTCTTTGAGGGAGGGAGGGGTGAATGAAAACTCAACAGCATCTCAATAAATGAACTTGTCTAATCAGTGCGCAAACAATAAACATGTAGGATTATTTTTGTTTTAAAGCAAAATTTTAGCTTCTTCATATTGTGCATTTATTTTATTCATCTTTAATTTTACGTTCTTTAATCATTGTTCTTTTCTGTTTTGATTTACTTTGGACTGCTGCCTTTTATTTTCTTCGCTTTTTCAAAAACTTTTTTCTTTTATAAATTCTTTCTTCTCCTTTGCTCATTTTTTTTAAAATTGTACAGAAGGAAGCTATTGCTGCCAAATCATTTAAGAAAAAAAGACTTACAGAATCTTAAAAAAACATAATTCTATACATACATACATACATACCTACATACAAAACATTTTTTTTTTCTGAGAGTTTTTTTTTTCAATGTTACAGAGCTAGGGCTACAGTGGACAAAAAAAAAAGATAAATAAATTTATGTATTACATGCAATATAAATTTATATTGCATGCAATCAGGGACGTCATTTCCAGTTTTTCCAGGGGGGGGGCAAAGGGTCCAAACCCAATGCAGTTTTATCGGAAAACATAAAAAACCAAGCCCACTTATATGTAAATACATTGATTTCTCAAAGCCGGGGGGGGGGGAGCAATTGACACCCCCCCCCCCCCCCAAATGACGGGCCTGCATGCAATGATAAATTTTTGCAATCATGCTTAATGATTGAAAATTAAGTGGAAATTCAAACTCTGAAAAAAAATTGCGACGCATGGAGCATTTTGAAATTTTGTTTAAAAAATTTTTAATTTCAAAAAAAGTATTCATTGTTTTTGCACCAATTTGTTTTGTTTTTTCATGCTTTTAGATGTGGTAAATATACAATAATACAAGCAAACAAAGTTTTAGACATATAGATCAATAATTGAAAAAAATATTTTTTTTTGTCCACTGTGACCCTAAGAGTAATGTTGATTGAACAACAATCCAAAGAATACTTTTACAGAGTTTTGAGAAATGTTAAAGGACAAGTTCCAACAATCGTCACAGAATATCCTTTTTACTTTCTAATATGTATTACAGGAGAAGTTTCAAAACGTCGGATTTTATCATATTTTTTGATCTTGATAAAACATTTGGAAAGAAATAGTATTCAAATCCGAAAACAAAACATTTGTTAGGTTTTCAACCTCATTTATTACTTAAAGTGTTCAATCATATTTATCTTAGAAATATTAGTCATAAAAATTTATCACACAAATTCTAATTCTCTTAATTATTCTTAATTGTTTTTCTGAAACTCTTTTCCCTAAGGACTGGCTATGCAATTAGCAAAAATATTCTAAGAAAAGGGTATGTTTTAAAGCTAAAAAAAAGGCATCGAAAACCATTTATCAACAACTCTTTAGTGAGTTGACCCACACTGAACCACAATCATATTTTAAAACACGGGAATAAAAAATGAGACTTTTTTATTTAATATTTTCTTAAAGATAAAGGATTTTCTTCCTCTTCTTTTCAGATGTTAATTTAAACTATAATTAAAAAGAGGCTCTCGTGTAAAATTAATGAAAGCTGGGTCAAACTGAAACACGGTAGAAAATTCGACAAGATTAATGATGCCGCTGAGAATTAGGCGTTGTTGCTTCTTGACGCCAACCCAACACTGTATCTCATCTCTTCCTTTGCAGTCGTCGGTTATCTTTGGCGAAAAAGATTTATTTAAGGATCTTGTGGTTTTTCCGAAAGGGATCTAAGAGTGTAAATGGAGTGTATGATAGAAAATTTCGATTATAAGTCTAACTCTTGAATAGAAACTGTCATTTTATTAAATGAGCGATTTTGCAACTTGTTGTATTAGGTTGGCGTATGAAATGTCGGATTCTCTTTACATGCGGACGTTTGTCTCCCTGTTTTCGTTATACTTTTGTCTTTGGCATAACCTCATTCATAGTCGTATTGTCCATTGCCAGAGACTCATTTCAGCAAAATAGGTTTTCTCGAAGGTCTTCCCTTTTGTTATTTCTTTTGAGTTTATTGCCGATATGAATTCTGCCTACACACAAAACAATTGCGAAACTGAACGAACTGGAATATGAAGTTTTGCAGCATCCACCATATTCACCGGATCTCTCGCCGACCGATTTTCATTTTTTCAAGCATTTAGAGCTGTTTTTAAGGGGCAAACACTATGAAAATGAAGACAGTCTAAAAAACTCGATATCAGAGTTTATTAATTCTAAAGACCAAAATTTTTTAAAGACAGGCATCTACGCTTTAAAATCTCGTTAGGAGAAGTGTATTGAAGAGAATGGATCATACTTTGATTGAATAAACAGCTTTTGAAGAAAGATATGCAGTTTTATACAATCACTTAAGAATCCGACATTTCATACGCACCAACCTAATATTACGGTATCGAATCTATCACTGAGTAATGTTATTCTACCTTTGGTGCCAAATTTCGATACCGTAGCTCTATCGATGGTTTTGCTAAAACAATACAATGAAATTGTTGAAAACATTGCTGAATATCATCACCGCCACAGAGTCACATTAAAAAAAGATAATGCAGACACTTTTGCAAGCCAATTAAGGAGCTTATATGCTTTAAATAATAAGGAAATGATTTCTGTTTCGTTCAAATGTAAAAATCGAAATCTTTCGAGTTTCTAAAACTTCTTAACTGTGTATATAAAGATCTGTGCCACGAACTATCGCCAAGTGGCTGGAAGTATTTATTTGATCAGGAGAGATGGATTGATGATGCCCGGGAGAATTTTTCATTGATTTCAAATGTGGAAGCACTTTGTCATTTCGGCACGCTCACTTCAAAGCCACAGGAAAGGAAGGGTGTTTAATAGGTAAACCATCAGGGTCATTCCATAGAAATGTCAACCTCAGCCGAAGAAAAAAAAATACCGTGATATCCGTGAAAAAAGTATCAAAAAATAAATTAATTAATTAATTAATAAAAATCATACAACATAAGAAGTTAAAAAAAATTGAAAAAGTATTGTAATTATCACTGAGATTAGCCATAATAAATAGTTTGTAGTGTGTTTACTGCTTGTTATTCGATGGTTACGTTATTCACACTCCATCTTGAGTAAAAGTGACACTTACGACTAAAAAAAAATTAAGATTTAATAAATGTGTTTTATGTTTTTAAAAGACAACTTTACACATTTTTCAAATATATCATTAAATTTTTAATACTTGCTTAACTTTAAGAAACTTTTGCCTCACAATATGAGCATTAATATTCAGGGTTGCAAAAATGTTACGTTATTTTGGTTTAAAAAAATCTGCTGTAATTAATTATGTTTTAAATTCTTAGCAGAAATGATATATAGATACCATGCACATTGTAAATCCAGCAGCATAATTAAAAAATATTTCTTAACCTTTAGGTTACAAGTAAAAACAGTTACAAAATCAGCTCTGAATATTACGTTAGTCACTATGGAATGACCCATCACTGATCCCCAACACAGAAAGATCATAACTAATGTAAATGTTGAGAGACAGCCTCATCAGTCAGTTTCAATTCCACAACGTAGACATGAGGCAGAAGGCAAAGGTAACTTTCTCTTGGCTGCTGTGACTGTACAAAACTGAGCTATGGACTACACGAGTTTCGTACCAGCAAATGAATCAGTGAGAGCAAAAACAACATCAGTAACAAAAATTCGAAAATTCGTTTTTTTATCAAAACGAGCTGTGGGAGGCAAGATGCATGTTGATATCAAAAATCACGTCAGTCAGGTTGCTAATTTGAAAGATACGGGGCTTGTTATTTGAATGTTGACCGTAGAAACAATAAAGATGTTTTTTCTCTCTCCTGAACAATTTGAAGTTCTTGACTGACGTTGTTTTTGCACTCACCGATTCAAATGTCACGAGATTGTACTCCATCGGAAACATGGCAAATTTTCATCTTCTGGAGAATTTAATTCCTAAAAAAATAGAATTTCTGTATAATTTCACCCGATTTTAAATTTAATCCATGGTTGAAATTCTCACAGGATTGCACAACTTTTTAACCTCTTGCAATTGCTATGTTCCTTCAATTAAATTTCTAGAGCGGATTTTGTTTGATGCAAATAGGAAAACCTACGCCAACAATTACAACTTAAATTTAATCCATTGTAAGTTGATCGTTATTTTATTAAAATCTACCCAGTCAAGCGAATACTACATTTTTTCTCTTTTGTATTCAATACCTCTTTTCACTCTTATCAAATAACAAATCAGAAAAGCAATAAGCATGTTTTCCTTGCGATCAAAATTTGTTTCCTATTTATGCATTTTGCTAATTGCATTTAATATCTTTATGTTCTTACGTAGGAATTTCTTCTCACCATCCAAAGCAAAAATATTGTGCACTTAATACCCTTATTAACAGGAAAATGAAATGTTCTCTCTTCGGTTGAGCTACTGCATTCTAATTCGTTTGAAGATTATGTATTTTAATATTTTAATATTGACTATCTACCTAAATTTTAGCAATATTTTATTCCCTAAATTTAGCTATTTTAACATTTTTTTTAGATTCTCAAACACAAAATTGCTAAAGCAATGTTTGATGTTGGCAATTTACCAATTTCGTAATTATATTTTCTTATAAAACAACAAATAAATCTAATGTTTAAATATTGATAACTGTCAATTTTATCGCAGCCTGAGATGAGCAGTGTTAATTTCGATAACAAGAAACCAGTCTTTAAAACAATTAAAATATTGTAATTTATTTTATTTATCACACTTAAAATTATTTCCTTAACGATTTCAAAGGGTTATGACTCGTAAAAGAGCATAAGAAACCGACCATTCATAGCTGAATTGTTTGCTGCGCAGACGATTAGCAAAACCCATTGTGCCAATCGGAACATTCGCCATTTTCACACTGTAACTCCTTCGCTAAATAATTAGAAAGATACTTTCGGGAAAAAAACATAATTCCATGCTCAGACGGTTATCTTTTGTGTTCACAGACCGCTGAAAATGACTTGAAAAGCGTGAGTGAAATTTATAGGAGGAACAATGCTTATTTACAGATAAAATATAAATGTTAGCTTGTTTGTAACAAAGGAATTTTAGCCCATTGATAACAAGATGGAAGCAATTGTTTCTACATGCCAACGCCGGGTCTTGGATTTTATCTGTGTTTGAAAGTACGGTTCAGCTGCCTCAGTGAAAGAGTTGTCGCTGTATTCAGTGTACTCATTAATTACTTTCCACTTCACGCAATGGATGCCGCCGAGCATATTTGAAATCGTTCCGTGGAAGAGTTGAGATGCAAGAAAAGAAATATTAGGAATCGAGTTACTTAGCAGTTTTGAAGGGTGTTTCTTTCTTCCAGAGTGTCTAAATTTGGATGTTGGTGATTGTGAAAAATATTTTGGTAAAGTTAAAAAAATCAAAAGTTGCTGCGGTTTGTTTCTCGCAGAAAATTCTTGAACATTATGGAATATATTTAAAAATATTCTTCACTCATGGAATTGGAAATACGAAGTCCATTGACTACTCTTGATTTGCTTTTCGCCTTCTCCACATTGGATGATCATGAAATGGAAGAGCCAAGGCGAATAAATAAGATGTTTTCAAATAGTTTGTATAGTAAAAATTAAATAGTAATGTATTTGTTAAATTTTTAACTATCTTTACACAATATGTTACGAGTGTGCTGTAACCCATTTATGCCCAAGTTTTTTTCAACATTTTTTTAAAATTTTTATCTGCTTAAAACTCTTACTTGGAATGGTTTACATACATTTTAGGCTTAAAATAGTTCGCCGTTGCCATATTTATTAAGTTATTGAACGTCCTATTTATGGGATATTTTGCAGATATCTCAGTAAAATACGACCTTACTTGAGTTACTTTTGCAAAGTAACATTATAGAAGGCATCTGTAATCAATTTTAAGCAAATCATTTTAAAATAGTTTGATTTTATGAAAAAAAAAGGTCGCAAAAAACACTTTCTGTGACTACCTATGCTGGATCGTTGCTTAACTGATTCGTCTGAAAAAAGCTGTCAATAAATCAATTCTGATGTCCAAATAGTAGCTCTAACTGGTTTTCTCAAGAAGAAGGACTATTTAACTTGTGAAAAACAGCTTTAGTAAAAAGATATACCCATTACAGGTTTTTGTATGCAGTAACTAACAAGCGTCCCGTTTTTAGGACACTGGGCATAAATAGGTTAAAAGCAAAACTCTGTATACAGCTACATGCTACATACAGTACATATTGTGGGCTGAATAGAGTACCACAGTTAGGTAACTACAAAGTTGGCAATTGAATGTTTCCCTGTTGTTAAAAAAGATTTATTCGAAAGGAGACATAAATATAAATAAAATTTAGAAATCGTAGTTTAATGACATTAAAATCACGCCTTCAGTTTCCAAAAATTGAAAAACATTATACAATTTGCTGATTTTTCCTCAAAGCAGTAAGAATACTGAGTTTTATATAGATGAATAGACAGATGTACAATGTTGGATAGGGAGAGGGAGGGAAAATGTTGACCGAAAGAGTTCGTTATTATTATTTTAACTATGACTTGCACGGGAACGTTCAGTACTTTATTCACAAATTTCACCGTAGAAACTTCACCACAAAAGGAATGAAAAATCCTATTTGATTTCATTCATATGCATGACAGAATTCGTATGCAAACACTACCTATTAAGGTACTCAAAAAACCTTTTTTCGTCGCTATTTCTCTCCGTCCACTGACCAAAAATGCAGTAGCCCCAAAACATTATTTCTACCGAGGAACGCCAAAGGTTATTCTTTAAAAAATACCAGCATTCTTACTTCTATCAGGTAAATGCAACAAAAAGAAGGGGGGAAGAAAAATTCTTCAAACGTGATGGGAACTTTCCCTCACACCGCGCTATAACGCTTATTTATCGACTAAACATTTTGAAATTCATTTTGTCCAAGAAAAAAATTCCCCTAGAGCAAAAATAGAACTTAAGGATTACTTTAAAAAGCAGTGATATTTTTCTGAAGATGAGTTTTTAAAAAGATGGGGAGAATGGTTTTTTTTTTCTTTTGGTATACAACTGAATGACCTCCACGGTAGAGTGTGGGCTATTAAAATTTAAATGAGATCAGATTCTTTTGTAAAGGGGAAAGTTATCTGAGGGCCTGCGAAAAATATGCAGGAATTACACTCCCTTTTTTCCCTTTGTGGGGGAGAGTGTCGCACAGAGGGATATCATTTCCGGATAGTTTCTCTACCAGATGAATACATGACAAAACAAATGTGTGATTCACGATAAAAACTCTAAAGGAAAAAACTACGGGATAAATATATATGCAAAAATTGTATATGTGTAAAGAAATGTATTCAATAATTAAATTGTATTATACAATATTTATGAAAATAGATCTGCAGTAATTACAATGTAAAATACCATATTTATAAAACAATTTATAACACAATACTTATATTGTGTAAAACAATATTAAAATTATTAATTATACAATAATACATTGTATAATGCATTATTGCATAATGTATGTTGTATTACAAATGATTATAGCTCTAATAAAGTTCGTTCCCTCTTAATCGTTCCTCTTAATTTATTTATACTAATTCAAATGCGATGACCAGCAGCAGGCTCTGAGCCCATTTATTAAAAAAAACTCAGGGAAATTTTATCAACTTCAATTCTTGCTGAAGTAAACTAGTGACTTTGGAAAATCTCTACGTGAAAGGATAAAATGTAAATAACTAGCATTAAGCTTTAAATTAAAAGCTGTTTCGAAAACTATCAAAATCTTTTACATAAAATAGAAATTCTAATGAGAAATACAATGTTGGTCTTTGACCAGTGGTTAACTCACAGAGAAATCTTTCAATAATCAAATTATTTTGATATATATTTTTTTAAACTTATGTGATATAAATAATTCTTTGTAAACTTTGGAGGCACGCTTATTTAATAATAAACAAGAAGTTCTGTCAGGAACTAAACGAGCCTACTTTCCCGTACATCGACATCGGCATTCTCGCATCTGATCATTATTCTCTTGATTATCTGAGACTGAAAATTATGCCAAACATACCTTTTTAGCACTTAGAGCTGATTTCGAAAAGCAAAATATACCCCTCTCATCAGATAGACAAGTAAAAAGTAATTAACGAATAAATAAAGTTTTGTCGCACCTTTTAAAGAGTGTAACTGTTACAGTTCCTCCGTAGAAAAAATCCTCCATCGTTTTCAAAAAAAAAAAATAATAATAAAATAAATAAGTAAAAGTACAAAGAGCATCAAAACACATTTTATCAAAGAAAGAAAAAAAAAAAAAAAGCTCGTCCGTTAATAACATGTCTCGAATTTCACTTTTAATCCGTTGCCAGTTGTTAAATATAAATAAAGAATAAAATGTTCGAGTGAATGAAAAATTTTTGTTACAAAAAAAAATCGTCTGTCAATAAAAAAAAAATAATAATAAATAAAATAAAACAAATGAATAAATAAACAAGAAATCGTCTGCACAGTCAGTCATTTTGTTTTCTGAGCCTGCATTTCCGCCATGTTTGCGGAGTCGGAGTCGGAATCAGAGTCCTCACAGAAGATTACTCAGAAAAGTACTTTACAAACATTATATATCAAAACCATTTTCTTACAAAGTTAGTTTGAAGGAAATCTGACTTTGAGTTCACGATCAACATTCAACTTAAATTCCCCGTAGACGCTAATGTTAATTTTTTTTCTGAACGGTTCAATATTGAACGAAAAATGGTTCAAATCAAAAAGCGAAATATGGGAATGTATGGGAAAGCCTCTCCGAGATCTTTCAAACAAAAAAAAGTTTATTCCATTCGGACGGTTCACTCAAAAGTTATTAGGTGGGGAAAGGTTGCTTGAACGGTTCAATGTTGAACGAAAAATTGTTCAAATCGAAAATGTAAATACGGGAATGAAGTATCCTTGAAAAGATCTTTCGAACAAAAAAAAGTTTGTTCAGATCGGACTGTTCACTCAAAAGTTAGCATCGCGGGACAGGTTGTTTGAACGGTTCAAAATTGAACCAAAAATTGTTCAAATCGAAAAATCAAATATGGGAATGAGCTGTACTCGCCGAGATCTTTCCAACAAAAAAAAGTTTGTCAAAATCGGAATGTTCATTCAAAAGTTATTAGGGGGGGACAGACAGACCGACCGACCGACCGACCGACCGACACACAAATTCCCCATCTCAATACCCTACTTTCAAATTTTTAATTTTTCGATATTCATTTTACCTTATTATTTTTTTAACTTGGCGATATTTTTTGGACTTGGCGATATTTTTTTTAACTTGGCGATATTTTTTGGACTTGGCGATATTTTTTAGATGCATTAAGCTACTTTTACTACTTTTTTCGTCTTTCTTTCATTTTCAACGGGATAGTAGGCTAAAAAATTATTTTTAAAATTTGATATTGCTCACGTTTTTTTAAAAAAAAATTCTAAAGTTTCAGAAAATTTCAAGTTTTCAAAAATTATAGCAATTTTTTTTTTGCTTACATTTCAAAAATGTTTTTGCTAAATGAACAGAACAACCACTTCTAAAAATGTATGTATTTATTGCTTTTACATTTATTGCAAAATTTTCTGTGGTCAATTAATAACATTACTAGCTACCAGGGCAGCTAGATTAGCTTCCTGCGGCATGTTGATGCATAACGTCTCCCCTCTCTAACTTTTACCTCATTCTGAAGTTATATTATTTGATATAATTTAATGTTCATTCGATTTCAAGACATACCACGCACGTGGCCCGGCGTTGCACGGGCACTTCGTGCCCTGAAAGTAGTGAGAAAAAAATTTAAAGAAACTACTCCCCGCCAAGGCGGCTCGCTTACAGGCGCTTCACGCCTTTACTTTTTTCCTATATAAAAAAAATCATTCGAATTATTGAGATGCTTCACGCCTTCAAGATGGTGAGGAAAGTTTCAGTAAGTTCAGCTCGCTCAAAGGAAAAAAGCAGACTTAGGCAGGGATTCAAGTGAAACAGCACTGCGATCGCTTCGAATTGCAATCGCTACTGGAAGTGAATTACATTATCATCAACTTAACTTGGCATGACGTCACTACGGGTGGAGCCAATAAGAGCTCACAAGCACTCACCGATTTCCTCTTATTCGCCAAGTAGGCTGTGACGTTTTATCTAGCTCGTTTTTCATAGGCAAACGTCACGCTGATGTCACGATGTTTTTATCAAGAAACGTTCTAATGTAACTCATTTCCAGTAGCGATTGTAATTTGCGATGGCCTGTTTCACTTGAATCCCTGCCTTAGGGCCGAATTCAAGTGAAACACCATTGCAGTCGCTTCGAGGCGATCGCATATTGCAACCGCTACTGTAAGTCGAATTCAAGTGAATTCGTTTCACTTGAATCCAAATTTTTGAATTTGCGATTGCATTGGTGAGTTGCGATCGTCCGTGTTTCACTTGAATCCCTGCCATAGATACTCAGTTTTTAATATAAGTAGATGGCTCTTCAACAAATAAATGTTTCAAAATATTACCAGTAGCTAGCGATAAAAATTCTACGTAAGTGGCCCGCTTATGAGTTTCGTGTTTGATTTAGTTAAGCCTTCATTCAAAATTCTCATTATCATTGTTATTATTGTTTCATAGCAACGACGGTTTGCAAGAATGGATTTCATATTTAATCATTTATTAGGCTTAATCGCTTTAAACTTGACTACTTATTAATTGATATCTTCGCTAATTAAAATCGTACAATTATATCAATTGAAACTAATGAAGCCTGAAAAATTACCTATCTATCGGTACCTGGTTCGACTTTCAGGTCATTGGCGTTCAGGAGAAAGAAGCGTGACATAGAAAGATAGTTAGGCAGGGATTCAAGTGAAACAGCACTGCGATCGCTTCGAATTGCAGTCGCTACTGGAAGTGAATTACATTATCATCAACTTAACTTGGCATGACGTCACTACAGGTGGAGCCAATAAGAGCTCACAAGCACTCAGCGATCTCCTCTTATTCGCCAAGTAGGCTGTGACGTTTTATCTAGCTCGTTTTTCATAGGCAAACGTCACGCTGACGTCACGATGTTTTTATCAAGAAATGTTCTAATGTAATTCATTTCCAGTAGCGATTGTAATTTGCGATGGCCTGTTTCACTTGAATCCCTGCCTTAGAAAGAAAGATAGTTAGAAAGATACTCAGTTTTTAATATAAGTAGATAAGTTCCTTTAAAAACTTGGTTAAGTAAGATATAAAATGCTCGAAATGGTTTAGTGTTTTATAAATACTTATTCAATCCGCAATTTAGTTAAATGTTAAATGTATTATACTGCCTGAAAAAGTATCACTTCAAAGTTGTATCTTAAACAGAAAAAAAAAAATCCTTAGGAATTCCAGTATTATGAAAACTCAAAACTATTAATTCTCACTTTCGATTTGCCTCTTTTTTTTTGAACTCTCAGGAGTGTGTGTGCTAAAGCCCTTCGTATTTTTTTTTAAGTAAGTGAGCTATACTGCCGTGCTAAAGCACAAAAGTCGTATCTGCAGTTTTTAACAAAGTTGAATTATCACCACCAGGTGGCTCTTTGTGACGTATTTTATCTAAATACGAAATTATGGCAGGGATTCAAGTTAAACAGGCAATCGCAAATTACAATCACGACTGGAAATGAATTACATTAGAACGTTTCTTGATAAAAACATCATGACGTCAGCGTGACGTTTGCCTATGAAAAACGAGCTAGATAAAACGTCACAGCCTACTTGGCGAATAAGAGGAGATCGCTGAGTGCTTGTGAGCTCTTATTGGCTCCACCCGTAGTGACGTCATGCCAATTTTAGTTGATGATAATGTAATTCACTTCCAGTAGCGATTGCAATTCGAAGCGATCGCAGTGCTGTTTCACTTGAATCCCTGCCTATATGGTCCTTTGAGAACGGGATATATTTTCTAAAAAATTCTGTAAAAGTTTCATCTGAATCAAATACATGGTGGTGCAAAATCTTAAAGAGTTTTATCTTAGCTTGAGCTCGACTGCATATACCACTTTTGCGCTTAGCACGGCAGTACAGAAGTTATACTTTTAGTGCCTCGAAGTTTTTAAAACCTCAAAGTTTTTAAATAGGCAGTAAAAAAACTGCAATAGTCCGGACTTTTTGAGGTGATGTGATCCCATCTTAATCTATAAAAATTACGTGTCCCTGTGTTTGTGGCCAATGGACTCCTCAGCTACTAAACCGATTTTAACCAAATTTTGCACGCAGTTTCAGTTTGGTCCAACTTAAATGATAGGCTAGTTTTTATCTCAATTTAGGACCGCAATTTATTTTTTACTGCACATTATCTATTTAGCTGCCAGCTTTTCTGTATTCTCGGCTAAGCCTTTTTACTTAGCCTTTTTTGACACCTCCATGGCTGAGCGACATAAAGCACACGTTCTGGCAGCTTCCGGAGCGCAGTAATCAGGTTTAAGTTAGCGGTGCGTTGAGTGTTATTTGACTTTTTTGTGAAGTAAATTATAAACAAACGCGTTACTTTCCTTGAAATTTATATGTGATAAGCTGTCAGAAACGATTGTCACTTAAGAGTTTTTACGCCTCTGAGGCTGAGAGGTGGAAAGCGCTTGGTGAGATAGCTCCTGGACTGCAATTAAGTGGCTGTTCTTCTTACTACTATTATATATACAAAAGTTTGTTTGGATGGATTTATGGATGGAGCAGTTAGTTGATAAGCAGTCCGAAAAAATTATCTTTTTAACTAAGCCTTTTTTGAGCCTCTGTCGCCGGGCGCTATAAAGCACATGTTCTGACAGCTTCTGGAGCGCAGTAAAATAGGTTTTAAATACAGAAACAATAATGGATGATTAATGTAGGTACTTAATTTTTTTTTTTTTTTTTTTTGTATTTCTAATAAAAAACTTAATAAATTCAAAAATTTGCTTATTTATTGCCTTTAAGGCGGAACAGAGTTCGCCGGGTCAGCTAGTAACTGTATAGATGATATCTAGAAAAACATAGATTTAATGTCTTCAGATTTCATGTCATGAAATATATGTTGTAAATAACAATATTTTGATGGATGGAATACCTTGCAAAAGATTTGCTGGAAATATTGGAGCTCTGTCGAATATTGCCTATCAGTCAAAGAAAAAAGTCGTCATTATTTGGTTGAATAAGAAACGTTTGATCTTCAAGTCCAAGCAGACTAAATGCTTCGATAACCGAATGTAATGTGCTTAAATTAAAATCAGGATATTTCATCTGCGAAGAGCAATTAACCACCTAGCAACTAATGAGTCATCACGTTATCTCAATCATACGAATATCAATTTTGATTGAAGATACTTTTAGTATTTTTTATGTAAAACTGTATTGCTTGTTTCTAAATGTTGATGCGAAAGTAATAGTTTTGTAATTTTTATCAAGATATTTTGTATTGCTCCATATAATCAACACTTTTGATCGTTAAAACGATCCGTACAAAAGTTTAATCGGAGCATTAAAGTTATGATGACAAATGAACTTTTCAGTTATTAATATTTCAGTTTCATGCATGTAAATAATACAGGGTGTCCACTCCAATCGTGGACCAATCGTCATCGAGGGAGCGATCTCTCGATGACGTCATGAAACAATGCAAAATCTTGATTTTTCAAAACGTCATAACTCGGTCAATTTTTGTGGTAGAAGAGTGATTTTTTTTTTAGTTTTAAACGTTAAAGTGTCAAGACTGTTTTACTAAAGATGATTGATAGAACTGGTGGGCTGTATAAAAATTTTAATTTCGTAACTCTTTCAAAATTTGATTTTTTGAAAAACAGTGAATAGACCCAAAATTCCTTTCGTAATTTGGAGATTTTTTCCTAAATAAACTATATGCAGGGGCCGCCGCGCTAAGCGTTCGCCACCTCGCCAAATGCTATAAAATAGAAAATTCGGCGAAAAAAATTCTGATTTGGCTAAAGTATTGGCGAATGGAAAATTGTCAGAAATTTTCACTTGGGGGAAAAATACACTTATTACATTAAAAAAACAAACAATTAAAATTCTTTGATTAAAACTCTCGAAGTTTGGCTAAGACTTTTGAAATTTGGCTTATTTACTGGCTAACAACTTAAAATCCATAGCGCGGTCCCTGTATATGCTTATCTCTAACGGTTTAGAAATTAGCTATTGGTCCACGATTGGAGTGGACACCCTGTATATTTTATTGGGAAAAATTTTCTTACGATTTAACTAGAGTCTTCTTTAAGCACATTCACATTAATAGCAGTGCACTTTTTTTTTTCATTCATTTTCATTTATGTCACTTATTCAACTTCAGTTTTACGCGCAAACATGCTATTGAGTTTCCGTTGAAAATAAAGCTTTTTTTCCAACAGTAACTTTCTTTATATGTCAGTATTTTATTGACAATCTATGGAAAATAAAAAACGCATTTCTTCAAACATCTCTAAAGCTTACTGTTTTATAGATACTGGCAGCGGCAAAGTACTAGATCTATATCGAGTGATTTATCTGCCAGCAAGACAGGACGAGATATAACGTTTTACTCATACAATAATGAAATTTTACTGCCAAGCATACCTCCGTATTCATAGAAAAATAAAACATGACAAAAGACACATACTCAAAACGTTACTGCCTTACACTTCAAAATTGTCGTCACTGCAGATCCTATCTAGCGAAGCTTTAAGATCCATCTGGAAAAACAACTCTTCACGGACCCTTATCGCCCTCCATCGTGAGAGATACCCTCCCTTTCATCTTTGAGGCAATCGGAGAGGTAGTTAAAACTGCCCCGAAACCCCCTTATCAGGTGAATCGTTAAAAGAGAGAGAGAGAGAGCTACCATCGGATGTGGGTTTTGAGTCGAGATGCTTTCTGATCTTAGTTCATGCGGGACTCCAGTTAACGGTGCTGCGGTGTTTATGGAGGGGAGACGCGATAAAGGTTTTGTCTGGTAGGCAATCGTTTTATTTCGTCTGTAGTTCGACTGTCGTGCCATTACTATTTTTTTAAACACGTTTTAGACTTAATATGAATTTTTGAATGAGCTAGGTTGAACCCTATATGGCCCGACGGGACTCAGAAGCCCAGCCTATATTACGAGGCGCATTCAAGTTTTAAGGCCTCCGATTTTTTTTCTCCAGACTGGAAAGACATAGAAACATGTGCATTGCTTTAAAATGAGAACACGTTCTTTGTCAAAATGTCGCAAAGATGGCAACACTATGCGACAGATGGCATTTTAACGCCAGTCGCGAGAATGGAAACTATTTTCGATGCTTAAAATGGCGACGTTTTCCTTACTTGAACAGCGTGCAATCATTCGTTTTCTGAATTTGCGTGGTGTGACACCAGTTGAAAATCATCGACAGTTGAAGGAGACATGTGGTGATGGAATTATGGAGCTGTCGAAAGTGTGTTCATGGCTGCGACCGTTTAATGAAGGCAGAACATCGTGTGAAAGCAAACCGAAACTACCTCGGCTCGCACAAGCCGGTCTGACGACATGATCGAAAAAGTGGAGAGAATTGTTTTGGGGATAGCTGAATGACTGTCACACCCACGAACACAATTTCGACACATCCATAATTCCATCCCCACTTGTCTCCTTCAACTGTGTATGAATTTCAATTGGTGTCACACCATGCAAATTCAGAAAACGAATGATTGCACGCTGTTCAAATAAGAAAAACGCTGCCATTTTAAGTATCGAAAACATTTCTCATTCTCGCGACTGACGTTAAAATTCCATCTGTCGCATAGTATTGTCATCTCTGTGATAATTTGGCAGAGAACGCGCGCTCGTTTTAAAACAATGCAGATGTTTCTATGTCTTTCCAGTCTGGAGAAAAAAAAATCGGGGGCCTTAGAACTTGAATGTACCTTGTAATTTAGAATTATGAATCCTAAATGGCTGTAATCATTCTGAAGATTTTAAGTATTGCCCCTTGTACTTCGCTGAAAGGCCGACAGATGATACCTGCGATCGCAAACAGTTTTCTTGAAGCCCCTAGGCGTAGGGAGCCTTAGCCCCCGAAATTTTCAAAATTTTTATGCTCGGTAAAAATGTTTTTGATTTATTTGTAACTCAAAAAACCAAATATATATATATATAATTAATGGTTAAATTAATTTTGGACATAAAGGGTTCACTGAAACGTAACCGCTTCGGAAATTATGATTTTTACGCAATCAGTGAGTTGCTCAAAGAAAATTTACATAGTAACTTTTCAGCGAAGGATGCAAGGTTTGGTAATTTAATTGGAAGGTCGCAGAGTCGGAAGGATAACTGATTTCTGGGATTCTTGAGCATCCGACACCACTGCCCTTAGAGAGCTCTGCCATGACAAGCGCAAAAATTATATCCACAGTAAAATTCGAAATAAGAAGTAGCAGTTCTAAGTTTTGCTCCTCCATATATTTGATTCAGATGCAACTTTTTCCAAAAAAATATGTAAATATTTCCTTTTGACAAATGACCATAAAACGCTGTATTTAGGTGAAATGCGCGACAAAGAAAACCTGGTGATTGTAACTCAAGTTTGATAAAAAATGCAGAAACGACTTTCATGCTTAACAAGGAGCTGTTTATTCGAACAAAAAAATTCTAAAGCCCCCTGGAATTCTGCAGCCACAGACATCTTTTCCCTGAAATTAAACCGAGTCTGACCGATGCCCCCGTTATACTAAATGCCTATCACTTTCACGTTTTCAACATAAAGAAAAAACGAGCTCAAAGATGAACGAACAGACTGCCCTCTATCGGAGTTCTTCGAAACTAATAGCGTGCAAATTAACGATTTGTCAATTTCTGATTTTAAATCCAGAAAAAAAAGTTTAAAGTTTTATCTAAATTGTTTGCATCAATTGCCATAGCAACGCCATTGCTGCAAGCCGCCGCTACCTCCTAGAGATAGGTGGCAACGATATCGTCTTATCTGAGGTGTAATAGCTACGTAAAACACTGCATCATCATCTTGAGACGAGAAACCTACCTATCACCAATAAAATATCGCCAAGCTACGACTAACAGAAACCATTAATTAGTCTTGATTACCTAAAAAGTTCAGTAATCGACAAAACAAAACAATATTTCGCAAAGAACAAAAATTGAAGGTACCAAACTTTATGCCGAAAGAGTAAAAAGGGCACTTCGAAACATTTGCATATTTTTAATTTCGGAACTAAGAACTTGATACATGATCGGCCTAAAATAAAGAAAACAAGCTGCCCACATTTTGCAGCAAACATTATCATCGAAGTTCAAACTTTCATAAAACCTCGCTTCCAGAAGCTTTTAACCTAATTTAACTCTTTGCTTACATCACCTCAACGGGAGGCATACAAGTAAGAGGCCGTAAATTTGCATCTCCATTGGCGACGATGAAATTCGAATCTTCCATGTAGCGCCGGTTGTCTAGTGGAGAAATCCCACACTTACGAGTAGGTGGAGATGGACACGTGACCTGCTTGCCAATCAGAAGGGAAGTTAGGAATAAATGTTATTGCAGATTTATGAGTGAACATAAGGGCCCCCGCCGAATCCGAAAGAGATAGATCTAATGGGTCCTCATTTTTCCCGATCGCATTATATTATCCCATTTTCGGGAGTGTACAGGATAGAAATGTCGTCAATGAAGAAGTGAAGAGGAATTTACACTTTTCATCCGGCGATTTGAGAGCGCCGATGTTGTGTTGTCTTTTATTTTTTTTTTTGAGTTCTTTTTAGTCATTTATTTTCCCGTTTGTGCTGTATAGACTGCAGAGACTTGTCAACATTGGCTGGATTGTTGGCGAATTGGCTCAGTTTTTGGTTTTGTTTGCCTTGATTTAAGTAAGTGCAAAGGAGAATAAATGCATTTAGTTAGTTTAGTAATAGTCGGAGAAGTAATAAAAGTTTATTCTATACATTCAAAAGATTAAGGATCTGAAACATGTCAGATGAAAAAAGAAAAGAATGAAAGAAAAGAAAAAAAGGCGTTCACTTAAAACAAGGGACTCTTATTACCAAAACAAACGAAAAAGAAAGAAAGAAAAGAAAACTTTCATTAAAAAGACATATTTCTAAAATATGTCCTCTTTTACCAAAACAAACGAAAAAGAAAGAAAGAAAAGAAAACTTTCATTAAAAAGACATATTTCTAAAATATGTCCTCTTGTCCTTCGTTTTCTTTTTTCTCTTCCACGACTGTTACACGTTTAATTTATCAACTTCAAATCGGCCATTTATGTTTAAAATCATTAAACTTAAGAATCTTTAACTGGAAAAAAAGGTTATGTTTGATCTTAGATTCAAAAATGCATTTTTTAAAACACTACATTAGACTAGTTCGTATTTGCTATCGAGATTTTCGTAAAACGCTCATTTCTGCGAAGCAAATTTTTCTAGATGTTGATTTCGGGTATTGTGATTTTCAAAATTGTATCTTGTACTCTAGAAGAAAAAAATAAACACTTGGATTCACTTATGGTGCTCTTACGTTTTATATTTTTAAACACCCAATACTCCAGAATCTTCTTATATTCAGAATCTTGCACTTCTCGCCAATAGCGATACTGCATGAGGATAAAGGTGGCAAAGGAAGCTAGTTATATATTTTCTAGAAAAAGCAAAGTTAAGAGGTAAAAAGCAGAGCGAAACGGTAGCTCTTCCTCGGTCAGTATATTTCGCTTCTCTTGGCAAGGTGTAAATTTGAGATGGAGATTCTCTTTTTGAATAGAACTTTTGTAGTAATTTTTAAAAGTTAACCTCAAATTCCTTCCCAGGGCAGAAAACTAAATAATACTTTTCATTAATATAGTCACGAATACGTTAAGAGTTTAAAGAAATTATGCTACAGCGCTATTTTTCTGAAATATTTGCATTATTTCTGTAGTCATAAATCACTGGTAATATTTTCGTATTTAAAGCCGAAAAAGCACCTCTGTTTAGATTCTCTCTTCTCTTTGAAAAACTAGTTACCTCAAAAGTTCTTTAATGGATGGGAAAGGCAGATGCAAAGAAATGATTTATTGCGACATGCTAGCATGATTCCCAGTATAGTTAATAATGATACCGTATACTAATGCTCCTTTCCCAAGCTATTAAAATTTTTCTGGACAAATCCGATGAAAATATGTCACAAAATTATTGTAGCGACTATTATTTTAAATGATTTAACTATTGTATCATGTTTGATTTCTATGAGAAATTAGAAATTACGTAACTTTTCGGAAAATAAAATCTTTTGAAAGTACGTACATTTAAACAAATCAATAAAAGTTCCGCTGAGAACAGTTATCATGCTTCCAACCGCCATTACAATAATTTAATATCGTTACACAAACATATATCTTCCAATAGATTTGGATAACAAACTTATGACCACCACAACGTCAACTGACAAATGTATTTCTATCACAGTAACCCAATTACAAAACGATTCTTTTAAAAAATTAACTTATTCCATTCCGATTCGTTCTGCCGCCAAGCCTGCATGATTCAACTCATACAACCACACTTCTTTTTTTCCCTCCCCTTCAGAGCCACTTTTTTTTTCTGGTGATTTTATGACACTGCTCCGACAATTCGGTTAGAGCGTCATAATGGGCCATTTCATCCCCTCCGTTTATCACGTGTTCCGGCTCCCGGACAACACCTGGGCACGAGCCGGTCACGTCCGGATCATTGTGTCTGTGCCATTCTGTGACTTCAGGCCGGCTAGCTTAAGATGGACATTGGAAAGACGTTTGTGTGTACATTGTTCAAGGAAGGCTTAGCAGCAACTGCATTCATCTAATCCGGTTTGAATATATCAATTCAAATTATATCCAAAAACTGCGTCTCAACTCGCGAAAATAAAATGAAGAGAAACATGACATACGGACTAAACAAGATTTTCTAATTCGGCTGTGATGGAAGCGGTTTAGGTTGGTCATAACCAGTGGCGCACCCAGGTTTGTTTCCTGGGAGGGGCTAACAGTTTCGTAAGGAATATGTGTTTCTAAATTGATACTTTAAAAACGAAATTTTAGGGGTGTTAAGGGAAGGAGGGGGGTTGTTTCAGGTGCTTCGTTAATTTTTCGTCATAGAGGCTCTAAACCTCAATTTTAATTTATTTTTGGAAATCCTAGGGATAGAGGAAGGGAGAAGCTCTCATGACGTCCCAACGCTTGATGTCACAAAAACCATCTTATGCTTTCTTTGGGCAAGTGAGGGAAAAAAAAGAAAGTAAGTGGCAGTCCTTCGGAAATAAAGTGGATTTGAAGTTCTAGAATTTTTCTTTTGGAAAGTATCTATGGTGAAATTAGGAACGGGATTGGAGCTTGAGGTGGTGGGGGGGAGTGGTGCTCTCCTGGAAAATGTTCAAAATTAAGGACCAAAATACGTAGTTTCAGGCTCGTTTCGGTTTCGTCAGAGGAGGTCATGTTATGATCCTGGGAGGGGCTTAAGTCTCTTAGCTCCCTGCATGGGTTCGCCACTGGTCATAACAAGCCATAAATTTCTTCTAGGGTGGTCATAACAGCTTTTGAAGTTATATTACGGTAGTAGCAGTCTTCGGCGGCTAAATAGTTCATCTTACAGCGCAAAAGCTAATAAATTAGCCTTTATGGTATAAGGATAATAAATTAGCATTTTATTAGCTTATGCTGTATATTTACCATATACCATTCAATATTTTACTCCACGATTGTCACCTTTGACAGCTGCTTAGGGCTGCGGTGCAAAATTAATTGAATCAATATCTATTTTACTGTACATCTACCTTATCTATCTCTACATCTACTTACCTTTACATGTCTATCTCTCTGTATCTAGTTCCAACCCTATATCTATCTACGCCTATATTTATCTATCTCTCTATATATTTTTTAATCTATATCGGCTAGTATTTTCAAGAGCTCTTTCCACCTCTCTGTCAGCCATTATCTATCTAACTCTGTGCCTATATCTATTTATCTATCTATCTTTATAGGAGTGAAAGTCTTAGTTTAAAATTAGTTGCACCTCTAAATGCACAACATAATTTACAACAATATTCATTTATTTCTCACTTGAACTAAATTGTTGGAAAATTTCATTGTTGCGAACTTTTAATAATTAAAAGGCAATGTACTAATGTAATTGCAACAATGTACTAACATAAAAAAAAAGAAGGAAAGGGAAAAAAGTCTCATAAATATTGTATACCTCTTTTTCCAACTAATTTATGGAAAATATGACTCCAAGATGCACACCGTCGAATAAAACTACAATTGTATACCCCTAACCCTATCGTTTCTCCGGGAAGAAAGCCACTCATAAAAACCCACGATTTTGATAAATGTATGAATACAGTAGCCCCTTGCTATATCGCGCCTCGTTATATCGCTCATTCGGATATATCGCTCTTTTCTTTTGTCTCCCCCCCAAAAAAAATCTTTTAGTTCGAAACCATTTTTGCGAAAATATGTAAGGTGCTCAGAAAAGGTCTCTTTCTAATTTATTTTGTTATCAATGAACAAAACGAAGGTTCTTCTATTCTTCTGAATTCGCTAAAAAGAAGCAGCAAATTCCCGTCACCCAAACTTGCATACTGCAGAGACAGATTGAAAACTACTGATTACTTTCTTTTGTATGGATACAATGAGTAAAAAGCATCTGTTAGTAATGTGTAGTAATCTGTAAAAGTTATATTTTTTCGTTACTTTTGACTGAAAAAAAAGCTAATGTTCGAATAAATGAACTTTTATCTATGTGCACGTATAATTTATTTGCATGCTGGATAGAAAACAATTTTTAATGACCTCGGTTATATCGTGCTTTCGGATATATCGCGCTTTTTTCTTGTCCCCCGAAAAGCGCGATATAACGAGGGGTTACTGTAGTAAAATGTTTTCAAACTAAGCCATTACCTTTCTGATCGGTTTTGCCGATTTTTTATTCCATGCAATTTCTTAGGAACGTTTGTTGAGAAACTTTTACTTTGCTATAAGTACATCATTATTTTTTTACTTAAAAGTGAAAAACTTATGACCACTTTACAAGACTTCACTATAAACGAGCGCGACTGTATGAAACTACTAAATCAAACAACTTTTATCCAAAAAAAAACAAAAAGATTCATGGAAGTATTTTTATAGTAGGAAATAAATTTAATCGACCGTTTGTTTTACATGAAAGAAAAATTAAGAAACTAATAAGCTATTTACGTTTTAAGCATATTAGAACTAATGAAAATAAATTCATTCGAAATGGCAGATGTCAAAACGCAACTGAATGAGATGGCAACTTAACGATTCCTCATAGAATGAGTTTGACAGTGGGCGGAAAAATGAATATAATTAACACTGGGTGGTCAAATCGGTTTAATTCTCGGGGAAGGTCTGCTTAAGCAGGGGCCAAAGGGTGTTCGTTAACAATGGAGGGCACTCCTAAATGCTTGGCGAAAAATTCTTTGTTTTAATTAATATATCCGGTGATTAATGGCCTTGTTATAATCTGCTTAACTCCTTCACAGCTTATTGACTATGAAAATGAACTTTCAAAAAATCTTGTAACATTCATTATTCTTGTTAAAAGTGTCTAGTTTGAAATGTATTTAACCCAATCAATAGCTGAAAACAAAGTTCTATTTTATCTTGCTATTTTCCTGTCGCATAATATCTGTATGTTATTTCTGAGAGATTTGAGTCTGAAATAAAAGAAAGAAAAACTGAATAGAATAAAAAATATTAACGTCCTAGCGGCCGTGACGTAAAATTCTGCTTTTAGATATATTACTGGCATTGCCTGTTTACCAAATAGTTCAACTAGGCCGTGGCCAAAGGTCCTCACAATTTAGAGGCCCCAAATGGGAAAATTTTCTTTTGTTAATGGCTAAATATGTTTTATCCAATGCCTAAAAATTGTAAAGCCTCAGTAAAGCGGGTCCCAAAAAAAGTATTTGGCATAGGGTCCCGTGATATGTTAATCGGGCCATGATCAGTGGGAGAATTTTACTGTGTAGAATTTTTTTTTTGGGGGGGGGGCGGACAACGAAATCAGAAACTTAGTTGTTCAACTCAAGTTGATTTCAAAATATCTAACTTAATTTTTTGCAGGGAGAAAAAAATGTATTCAGGGGTTCCTGAAATGGAAGACATGACGCTTAAAGGATTCAGCTGTGCAAGACAAAATATCAAGTAAACTTTTCTTATTAAAATACAGTCTTATACGTGATTGGTTAACTCTAAACACTAATTTTTGTCCAAATAGAATTTTTTAAATTAAAGATTACATTTTGGATCAAGCCTAACTTTTATGTTTTTTGTTAATGATGAGAATATCGAACAATCTGTTCATAAAGAAAAAGAGAGAGAGAGAAAGGAAAAAAAAAAAGAAAAAACTAAGGTATAAATTCTACTTGAAAACCATTCGCACTAAAATACTTCAAATTTTTAAGACATCAACTGCAAATATTGCCCGAAAATTACAGTATGACAGAGGTTTAGGTCAAAACGCTCGAACATTTGTGGTTAAAAATCGTCACTGATAAAAAAAAATGGGAATAAAAAAAAACATAGGCTTAATTCATCATTAAACTAATATTAAATCCGCAAGAATATGAACACTTTTAGAAACTCATACCAGAAGTGACTGAATTAACGATTTCGAAATAAGAGTAGCCAACTGTAGTTAGATTTTCCTACTTTTCAAGGATTTTGTAAACAAATATAAAGGCAAATGAGGCAGTGAGAATCAAAGGGATGTAAGTGAAATTTTAAAAGTTTTGAGTGAAATGCATGCGAAGTTCAAACTATGGATAGACTTCAACTGGAAATTTCTTCTAAATCTAAGTCGTCCGGTATAACATCACTTACCAGAGCTACTATTACCAACTTTCCATTTAAAATTGGAGAATGTCTCCTACCATTTGTACCAGTTACCTATACATATAATATATATATATATATATATATATATATATATATATATATATATATATATATTATATATATATATATATATAATAAGCACAGCTAATCAACAAGATTAATCCAAAACTCTGGTGTGCGAATATGGAAGATTTGTTTAAAACTTCCAATTGTATTAATACGATTAAAAACAGAATTTTCAGTTTAAAAATAAATACTTTGAAAAAGCTTAAAACATTTTGTATCAGCTTCAATTTTTCTAATAAACAATGTAAAGATCTAATTTTAGATCTCTTAAATTTTAGGATTGGCCATGAGGCAATAGAGCAGGAAAATATTTTTCTTACTGTCACTTTTCAGCAAAAAAGTTTTGAAAATATCAGATTTAGCAATATTTTACATAAACTATCTCATCTTTTTCCTATAAAAAACAGAAAAGTTATAACTGCTTTTGAATATACAAAACCTTTTTGCAAAAAAATTTTTAATTACCGAGAGATAGCGTTCGCGAACGCATCAAACGAATCTCCATGACCCTGCAATGAAGATAAATACAAAAACTTCGTAGATCCTTTTTATAAACACATTATCACAGGAGACTTGAAATTTATAAAAAACGATAACATCAGATATCTGATGAATTTTGGAACCAAATTCAGGTTAAATGTAAAACGTAAATACAATAAAGTAATCGAGGTTTTTAACGAGAATATTTCGCGATTTATTAAAAAAACTGCTTATAAATATACAACACCTTTCGAAGCTTTCCAAGAATGGAAAGATAATTTCCTCACAGAATTTAAGAAAGCTTTAAATTTGTATCTAAACAGCTCAGAATATAACTACCAAAGCATTAATCAAGAGGATTTAAAATTTCTGGATAAATTAAAAGATTCTTTTATTTTTGTACCAATCGACAAAGCAGCCAACAACTATAGTATCATCTGTAAAAAATTCTACATCAACAGAGTATTGCAAGAGCTGGATTCATCTTTTTATTACAACAAATGCAATTCAAATGCAGATATGATCCGAAAAAAGTTCACTGCTTTTAAAAAGCTTTGTAATTCTAAATTTTCGTACAGTTTTCAAATTTCAAATCACCTTTCTTTACCTTTTATATTTATGACACCTAAATTTCACAAAGATCCTGTAAAATTCAGATTTATTTGTTCCACTACTAATTGTTTTGGTAAATGTTACAATGTAAAATTGCAGGCTTTTCTTAAGCAAATTTATACTTTTTTAAAAAACAAATACAGGCACTCCAGCTATTTTTGGAGCATTGATAATAGTTACGAAGTTGTACAAAAATTAAAGCATAAACCAAAATCAGTGTATTCTTTTGATTTTGAAAATTTATTTTGTAACATACCAGTCGAAGACTTATATAATACATTGTTAAAGATTTTTGATACGTTTTACATTGGAATCGAACTTGGTATCGATCGTAACTTTTTTGAAAGCCTATGTCATTTCTGTATTTTTAATAATTTTGTAACTTTTAATAATTTAATCTTCAAGCAAATTCATGGTATTGGCATGGGCACGAACTATTCCAGCTCTGCAGCAAATTTGTTTTTATTCTATTATGAATTCAAATATATTATCAATAAGAACATTAAATTAAATATTTTTAGATACATCGACGACATTCTGGTTTTCAACAAAAATATGGAGGAAGAATTTCATATTGTCTATCCTCAGACACTCCAACTGAATAAAGCAAATGAAAATAATCAGTTTGCCAACTTTCTGGACATTTCCATCAAAATTTTTGAACAGAACATCTTTCTCGATATTTACGATAAAAGAAACAGTTTTAATTTTTTTACACAAAGTATGCCACACTTTTACAGCAATTTGCATAAAAAAGTTTTCATTAATATTATTTTAGGACAAATTTCGAGATTTCATAAAATATGCAACAACAAAAATGATTATGAAAAGCAGATTTTTAAATTTGCTGCTACATTATTTTATTACAACAATTATCCGATAGATTTTATTTTACATTATGCTAATGTTTTCAAGAATTCCATGTGACAGGCAGAGAGTATATAGTTTCTTCCCCAAGTACTGCATATTGGCAACAAACCGTGCTCCCAGCTTTTATGATAGGCTGCACCTAAACTCTACTGCTGAGCGGTGTTGACTGGAAGTGAGCAGACACGGAGTGTTAGAGTGGAACGAAAAAGGACTGCCTCTTGGACAATGGAATTGAATTATTTTGGGTATGTGCACGTTTTTTTGCTTTCCAGGTAAGGGCAGGGTGCATTGGATTGTAATTTGTCAGCATTTTAAATTCAAATTCAGTACAAACATTATAAAATAAATTAGTGGCATAAATTTTATACTTTTAAAGTTCTTAATCTTTCAAAGATTAAAAAGCAAAAGCTAATCAAGTTTATTAATCACTGCTGACTTATTTCAAACAAACACTCATGAAACCTGCAAAGCTAAATCTAAAAAATCTATATGCTGCTCCTGCCCTCTGAAGATTAAGCAGCGCATTACCCATGTTGATGTTTTACATGTTAGTTTTAAATTTCAAGTAGTTTTAAATGTTTTTCCTGATGTTTCTCATTGTTGTTCTATTTATTTCTGTTACTCCAATTTATGCACAATTACTCTTCATGAGCTATTATTGTCTCTTTTTGATATTCATATTTGCAATTGATTTTTAGCTGCAATAAATGCGCTAGTTAATTTGCAGACTTTAAACTGTTAATCTTGATTATATATATATATATATACTTTATATATATATATATATATATATTATATATATATATATAATATAGTATATATATATAATATATATATTGGCTCTTACACTCTTTTGCTTCTAGGTGCTTCATATCCATAACTTAAAACAACTTTTCAATTAAAACCAGTGAAAGTTGACGAATAAACAAATTAAATCTGTTGCTTATCATTAAAGTATTTTCTGCAAGCGTTTTCGTTTTTTGAAGTCCATGAAGACTCGAAAATATTTCAATTCTTCCAGGAAATTTCTCATATGAACCATATCAGAAAAAAAAAAGAAAAATATTTCCGACATAATTTTGAAGAATCAAGACTTTTTTGTACAACACCCTGTTTCGGGAGGAAAGCGAAAGACGCTATAAAACAGCCAGAAACATTCCAAATCGTTGAGCAGCGGAATTTCAGTGGGGTTCGGGACGCTGCGGCTGAAGTAAAAATGGAAATATTTGCTTCAAAAACTATTAAACTGTTCGCTTTCCACCTCACCCCTGGAAACAGGGATGTAAATTGGGTCCATTGTCTGCATCTGGAACATTCGAAGCTACTGCATGTGGCTTCGAATTCCCCCCCCCCCTCTCCCTTCTTTTCTTCCGTTTTCTGCACCCAATCGGAAAAGATTTTCCCGGCCACTAAGTCCTGCCATACGTATGTTACGGCCCTGATGTAAAAAAAATCTTCTTCAATAAATTTTCCTTAAAAAAACCTGAAATATATAAAACGCAAAACGCTGGCAATAACTGAATTATAGTGATAAGCATTGCAATAATATGTATTCTAACCAATATATTAATTTCAATATTCGTATTAGATACTGAACATATTTGTTCCAATTTAATGATTGGTCAGTTACCTCCATTTTATTAAGGCTCATAAAAAGAATTTTCTTTTATAGACATTTTTCTTTCCTTAATTATATTTCTATTTATCATTTATGAGTTGAATACAATTTGATTCATACCAAAAATAAGCTATTTTCTCTGAAAATGTGTTAATTTCACTTCCGTGCGCAGCAAGCTATTGTAAGAAATCTGCAAATGATTTTTTAATGGTTGACTATAACTACGAAAAGGAAAAATACCTTTTTTATCTCAACATATAGAATTGAGGCAAAGATTTTATTGTATTTTTAATCCCCCTTTTTTTACCCTTAACGTATTACTTTGAGGCAATGTATTAAATATTTGAAAGATTTTGTTTTATTTATCTTATATTTTTTTTCCAGAATACGATTTTGAAGCAGTGTTACTTGCATAAAAATGTGTAGTTAAGTGAATTATGTAAAAGAAAAATATTTTTTATCTCTTAACAGATAATTGTTGTATACTAAGTTGTTGATACAAAATGAATGAACGGTACCTTCTTTCACAAAATAAATAATTTTGAAGAAAAACTTAAATAATGTTTAAGAAATGAATTTTTTTTTTTTTTTTTTGTTGCTTCATTTTATTTCTTTAAAAGAAAAAGTTCTTTACAACTAAAAACACTTGAATAAGTTCATTATTGCACAAATTTGAGCCTCACACGTTAGATTCACCTAAACACTGTATTAGTTTTTTTTTTAAAGTAATTTTTCACTAAAACAGTGGAATTTTGTATTTAAAAGTTTGCCTTTTTTGAAATTGTTAAATCATAGATATCTTTATAAAAAAACCTTTGTACGAAACAATTTCTGATTATCATCATATTCAATCAAAAAATACTTTACCCTACAGGGACAAAAGCAAATACAGGAAAAACATGAGATAATCAATGCAGCAAACTGGACTTTACATTTTAAGTAAGTAGTTTCTCTACCACTGAACAGATTACAACGTATCTCAAAGACACACAACGCTTTTGCTGAAGGCTGTGTAAGACAAATGATTCGAATTCTACTACATCACTTGTTTTATCATGTCAGTGGTTGAAAGCTGAAAGGTGGAGTTATGAAGAAATGCAAATGTGAAACTAAAGAATATTTGACACGATTTTTTTTCTACTTCTAATAAACAGAAGAAGACAACTGCGCGAAAAGCAAACATGTTATAAATCTTAAAACTTATGTTGATAGATAACGAAACTCAAAAAATTCAAACTAAAATATGCCTAAGAATTATAATCAAAATGTTATGTATGATATTTTAAAATAAACTGAAAATTAATAAAGTGAAAATTGTTTTATGATTACAATAATGTTTCACCTTAGTACATTTTAAATTGAACCTGTTTTTTCAGCATATAATAATAAATGACACAAACTTTAATTTAAGCAAAAAAAGCATTCCGACCGAAGTACGGTTATGACGAATTGGTTCTAAAAGTCTCTTGGAGAGCGTTTTAAAGAAGCTGGAATATATTTTATCGTACTTGTAATGAAAAAAATCAGTTGAATTGAAAACAAATTTTTATCTATGAAAAGGGAGAATAATTTAATACGTGTTAGTATGTTTCTCAAATTTGCAATATTTTAGGTCAGTAGTGTCTAAGTCAATCAGACAGTCCAAAAAAAAAAAAAAAAAAAAAATAGGTCACATGTTTTCTTTCAAAAGTTTATGAAATCTTTGGATCCAATGGTTAAAAAAATATTTAATAATAAATTATTTAAAGCAGGTAATCTTTTTAATTCCGGTTCTTAATTTGTTTAAATGTTAAAAATATTTTCTCAAAACTTCAAAATCATAAACAAAACAATATTTTTAGATACATTTTATTATTTAGTGAACTTTTTCAAGAAAAATGTCTTTGACAATTTCTTAAATTTTCGGTAAACTTTGTCAGGCATTCTGAGTACAATTTATTGGAATAAAAATTATTAGCTTAAGTTGTCATTGGACAGGGGGACAAATGACAATCTTTTTTTCAAGAATTTGAGGAAATATATGCATCTAGCAGTTGAACGAAAAAATGTTTGAAAGTAAGATATCAAAGTTAAATACAGAAATACAGCGTATTAAATAATGATCATAGAGAAATTATACATAAGAAATTTCGTATTTAACTTTGAACTTGTTGATAAGCATACATGGAAAAATATTCAATAAAATAACACAGTAATAAACTAATCTTTTCAAAACTATATATTTCCTTTCAAGATCGTTTTAGATGATTTTATTAAATTACTGTTTACAAATTAATTTTCATCTTTTGAAAAACAGTTATAAAATGGTCTTATACTTTATTTTAAACGTAAAGTTAGCAATATTTATTTTATTCGAGATACTACTGAGAAGTTTATTTTTTCTAATAACAATTCCATCTTCGTGCAACAAACATATTATTTCATGCTACCCATAATTTGCACACGATAATTCGGTATCCAGCAAGTTAAAGAACTTTATCACTTCTGCAAAAAACAAAATTGCTCCAATTTGTTCTTTTTCCTGTTGTTCCACGCCACTATAACAAAATTTAAGAACTTCGAGCAAACATTGTTGAAAAGTTTAGAACTTTTCCCCTTAGCCAACCATTTGCGGGGCTCCCCGCTCACATAAACAATTCCCAACAGCCCCGTGAAAAAGCACAACGACAACTAAACTCTCCGAGCCAGTGTTCCGATTTCAATGGGCCATTGAAAACCAAAAGAGCGAATTTCGAGCGCAGCCCTTCTGCCAGCCCTGACGCTTAACCGTAACCGTTGAAGCATTCAAATGGTACAGCCGCAAATCGTCATGCCTGCCACCGCAACTACCCGATTGGTATCGATCGGGAACAGAACGAAGATCACCACAAGTGCTGAAAATGTTTAAATAAAATATTTTCGCCACAAGTGGCACGAAACGTTTTATTTTTTTTTTTTTCGCAGCTCTTGTGTAATTTTTACAAAGGTAGTTTGTACAAATACGTGAAGTATGCTGCATGTAAGTATGGTGATTTATCTCTAAACTTAGAGATAAATCAATCCAAGTGAAACACCAGCTTTGTGAAATAAATACAAGTCGATCAATAACAAAAACTACAACCAGGCTGAGAACCGGTCATCCCAGGGGCATGAGGATTGATGGAGAGGGTAGAAGGGTGTATAGAAACTGTTGTAATTGCCGAGATACACAGCTTACACCTTGTCATATATTTGAGTGTCCAGCAATAAGTGCGAGAGAAGAGATGTCGGAATCTGATTTTGTATTCGTTTTAGAGTTATTAAATCAGTATCTTAACCCATTTATGCCCAGTAGCCTAAAAGCGGGACGCTTGTTAGTTACTGCATGCAAAAACCTGTAATGAGTATATAATTTTACTCATGTTTTTCACAAGTTAAATAGTCCTTCTTCTTGAGAAAACCAGATAGAACCACTAGTTGGACCTCAGAGTTTATTTATAGACAGCTATTTTCAGACAAATCAGTCAAGCAACGATCCAGCATGGGTAGCCACAGAACGTAAGTGTTTTTTGCAAACTTATTTTTCATAAAGCTAAACTATTTTAACATAATTTGCTTAAAATTGATCCCAGACGCCTTCTGTAATGTTACTTTGCAAAAGTAAAGTCGAGTAGGGTCGTATTTTGCGCACATATCTGCCTAGTGTCCCACAAACAGGACATTAAATAACTTAATAAATATAACAACGCCGATCTATTTTACGCCTAAAATGTATGTAAACCATTCCAAGTAAGAGTTTTAAGCAGATAAAAATTGAAAATAATTGTTAAAAAAAACTTGGGAATAAATGGGTTAACTTGAAACTATTACATGCGCTCACTGACTCGGAAAAAGTAGTATATTCAGAATCCGGCTGTTTTTCCAGCATTTTCCTAGAACTACCCGGCTATTTCAAGATATTTAAGGCTTTTAAGATGACATAAACATTTTAACTCCTTCCAGGTTTCATAGGTGAAGAAAAGGTGCGTCCGAAAATCAAAGTTCAACCTGTAACACCTTATGCGCAGAAAATGCTTTGAAGATGCTTTTCCTAGTATACAGTGCCTAGTGCCTTACTCATACCAACTAATGGAATAATGAGCAGAAGAAAATTTATCGAAACAACCTTTTCTTTTTAAATAATTCCCAAGTAGCATCAACTCATCGGATTTTACTCGGCCGATCATCGAACTCCTCGTAAACTGATCCCGTAACGCACGATGACATCGTTCTGATCAGTATCCGAGCACGGTTTTCAATGAGCTACTTTTCATTGGAAAGCGATATCCTTCCGATCAACTTTCCCGATGAAAATAAGCCGAGCATCCAAAATTGATCCTAAATTCATCGGCACGGGACTGCACTGCTCGTAAATTACTCCAAATCTCATCGTATTTTGAGCAAAACTCATCGGATTTTGCTGCTCGGATTCTGTTTGGCCGATGAGACATTGGAGCAATTCCGGTGAGATCTTATCGGAATCGATCATCGGCCGATGAGAATTTCATCGGGTTTCGATGAATGGCCGATGAGATTATGCTGCTAGGGTTATCCATAAATAATACGCTTTGCAACTTTTCCCCTGTAAAATAAAAGAAAGAAAATGTTGGTCGTTGCAAAACTTAATTTTTAATAAATATAAAGTGGAAAACCTAAACGTTATAGAGTTTCTGGAGAACGGTTCCATTTTATTCCATAAAATCAAATTGGAATCTGATGCAATTTATTCTTTGACACTCATTTTTAGACCTGCAATCGCATACTGAAATACTCCACACAAAAACAAAAGCAAAAAGAGGGAAAAAACAAGTGAAACATTGAAGTACTGGAAAAAAAATCTAAATATTTGCGTATGGTTAGTTGCTTTAGAAAATAGAACTCTCTCTTTAGTTTGATATTTTATGCAATCTAAAATGATCTTTATAAGTTCGTCAATAAAAAACAAAGTTTCATATCTGGCGATTTTTCAAACTGAGAAACATTCTTTAAAGAATTACAAGATTTCATCTAACCTTTATACAACCTTAATAACTGCATTAAAAAAATTTCACCTCCTACGAAATCTGCGGAATAAGCTCCTAAACAGGCTTCAAAACTTCCCCTTAATCTCCAGTAAAGGAAAAAAAAAAAAAGGTCACTGCAAAAAACTTTCTCCCAGAAGAAAAAGTATTCAAAAATAAACCGCAACTGCCACTAAATTTTAACAACACTCTTTTTACATCCGCGGTGTATTGACAATAAAATGCACTCCACTCTCTAAGAAAAACGCATCAATAAAATACGCGCTTTTTTGTTCTCAAGGGGGCAATTCTTTCCCGAAGTCTGAAGTTATTACATGCCTTGTGGTCATGTTTCGTGTTCAGATTTTTACTGGTGGCAAAATGGCTTAATGTTCTTGGGGAGAATTTCGATAGAATCTGAGGATTTTAAAGCTAATCTGTCAATCAGTGTAACTAAAGAAATTAACGCTTGTACAGTGATAATGATTTATGAAATAATAAATGTGAATGACTATTATGGTACCCAGATGGACATTTCATTCTACTGGAAAAAAATTCTAATAAATTCATGTTCAGTTTTTACATCAAATGAATTCAATGTATACTACTAAAAACCTTTGAAGATAGCTTGCCAACTCAAAATATGTTATACATGAAATAAGACTAAAAAACAGCTATTCAAAAAGACTATTAAAATATGAAAAAATAGTGTAGTTTTTAAAACACTGAAATTATATTTTATTTCAGTAGATTCAATTCATTTTGTTATGTAAATCAAAAGTGAGCTTCTTTCATTTTTTTGAAAGTAACTTTGAAAAATTATTTCATTTTATGTGTCATTCCATAGTGACAACCATAGTTCAACCAAAAATAGCAGCGTGACTAACGTAACATTTTTGCAACCCTGAAAATTAATGCTCATGTTGTGAGGCAAAAATTTCTCTAAGTTAAGCAAGTGTTAAAAATTGAATGAGAAATTTGAAAAATGTGTAAAGTTGCCTTTTAAAAACAAAAAACATATTTATTAAATCTTAATTTTTTTAGTCTTAAGTGTCACTTTTACTCAAGATGGAGTGTGACTAACGTAACCATCGAATAACAAGCAGTAAACACACTATAAACTATTTATTATGGATAATCTCAGTGATAACTGCAGTACTTTTTCAATTTTTTTTAACTTCTTATGTTGTATGATTTTCATTTATTTATTTATTTATTTATTTTTATACTTTTTTCACTTTGGTATTTTTTTTCTTCGGCTGAGGTTGACATTTCTATGGAATGACCCTTATGTATTCAACCTATTGTACACCGGATTATCTAGTGCTCAGAGAATTCTGATCCGGATGGCGTGGTCCCAAGTTCGAATCTCGGTTCGGGCATGGATATTCTTTCTCTTTTCTGTCCTTCCTTTGTATGAGTATGTTGTTGCGCTGTGAATAGATTCCCACCCTATAAACGGGTATCTGTGGCATATGTGCACTGTTAAAATTTCAGAAACCTTTTATGGTAAATGTTACTGTAAAATGTAGCGTTAACAGTACAGAAATTTTTACAGTAAATTGTACCGATAAAAAAATGGCAATTTGATCACCAACCAATTGATCACCACGTGACTTTCTGTGCGATGCAGATGACACCCTATTTCCGCTCTCCTGATGTGTCTCATCTGGTGCCGTGGATAGCAAAGCAGTGTGAAAATATTGGGTCCCGGTTTCGATCCTTGTCGTTCGTATCCCGCGCTTGAAAACTCTCGTTTTCTCTTCCGTAAAATTCTACAGTAAAAAAAAATTTACGGTAAAAGTTACTGCCAACATGGATGCCAGTAACTTTTAGCATAAAATTTTAGGAAAATTTTTAACAGTGTGTGTATACTGTGCATTGCTTCACACTAAATCATGGTGCAGCTAAAAAAAGTGAAACAGCGCTCTCCAAATTGCCAGCTTAGCAGACGCAAGACACCAAAAACAACAAACTACATGGTAAAAAACTGATGGTTTTGAATAACGCTGTGATCCGTACCCAGTAAATGAAATACATTTCCTTGAAGAGAAAATGAATTTAAAAAAAAGTGGGTAAATGCGACGCAATGTAATTAAAGTTAAAGATTGTTATAAACGTTATTATGTGGATAACGTTCATAAAACACTAAAGGCTTACTTTTGAGTAGCTTGTGAGAATAAAACCAGTACTTTCTTAACTTTCTTTAACTTTTGCCTCCTAATATAGCGCAAAATTACGCCATACGATACGCCTGGGGCACAAAAATAAATCAATTATTTCTTAGCCTGAGTGAATTAAAAATCAAGTTTTATTGTAGCAGGACATGCATGTAATACATTCAGTCAATGAAATAGTTTCGGTTCAGATCCGTGGAATCTGGATACGTTTCTCCAGATTCCACGGATCTGAAATCTGGATAAGATTCCACGTATCTGGAATCTGGATACGTTTCTCATAACCAAACTCAAGAAGATTTCCAGAAAAAAATAAAGAACTCTAGCTGATCATCTGATTTCCATCACGAGCCCCAAAACATGGTATATCAAGACCAATTACCATTGAACACTCATTCACTAATTAAACAATTAAACAAAGAGGAGAAATTGTTATGAAATCACACTCATTATAATTCACGAAGTATTTTCTCAAGTAATCGTTACCATCGCCAACTGAAATTATTTCTCCGAAGATAGGGTTAATAGACGTTCATATTTTTCCCGAATAGTAATCGTTAATCAAATGATCGTTACCATCGCCAACCGAAATTATTTCACTGAAGATAGGGTAAATAGATGTCTAGATTTTTTTAATACAAAAAATAGGCTTCTTAAAATTCAAAAAATATTGTCAAGTTTACACTTTACTGTTACTGATGACTATTTATTAAAGTTTGCTTTATGTATTATGATGGTATTATGTATTATATTAAAAAAACACAAAAAAAGTTTCGGTTAACCGTCAAGTTTCCAAAGCGAATTTCTTCTGATTGATACCTTTATTTCTTTATTTACATCATCGAATCCTATAACTCACTGCCTAATTGCCGAAAGCCATTCTTATATGTGACGCCTACAGAGAGATTAAATCGACATTCAATCACACTAATCCACTTTATCGCATAACCTATCTCCAAACTCCTTGAGCACGCACATTTTCTTCCTCCCAATTAAAAAAAAAAGTTTTACTAAAAAGGGCAATTCAAAAAAAGAAGCGAGAGGCAATCGTATCATGGGAATCGTATTTTTTGTGCAGTAGGCCGACTTGTTTTAAAAAGGACAAACCCCATCAAATAAGAGAAGCGGGCCGTTTATCTTGCAAATACGGGGAATACAGTAAAGATTTTTCCCAAATAGTAATCGTTAATCAAGTAATCGTTACCATCGCCAACCGAAACTATTTCACTGAAGATAGGGTTGATAGACGTACAGATTTTTCCCGAATGGTAATCGTTACCATCGCCAACCGAGATTATTTCACTAAAGATAGGGAAAATAGACGTCCAGATTTTTTTTATTCAAAAAATAGGCTTTTAAGTTTCAATAAAATACTGACAAGTTTACATTTGATATTACTGTACGATTGGAATTTGAGGACTATTTATTAAAGTTTGCTTTATGTGTATTAAGAAAACACAAAAAAAGTTTCGGTTAACCGTCAAGTTTCCAAAGAGAATTTATTCTGATTGATACCTTTATTTACATCACCGAATCCTATAACTCATTGCCTAATTGCAGAAAGCCATCCTCATATGTGACGCCCACAGAAAGATTAAATCGACATTCAATCACACTAATCCACTTTATCGCATAACCCTATCTCCAAACTCCTTGAGCACGCGCACTTTCTTCCTCCCAATATAAAAAAAAGTTTTACTAAAAAGGGCAATTCAAAAAAAAAAAAGAAGAGAGCGTCTTGGGAATCGTATTTTTTGAGCAGTAGGCCGACTTGTTTTAAAAAGGACAAACCCCATCAAATAACAGAAGCGGGCCGTTTATCTTGCAAAGACGGGGAATACAGAGATTAGAGCTATATAGAGAGAGAACAGGCGAAGATCATAATTTTTACGATATATAAATCTCGGAAGTCCGTTTTTGGGCTATTATACAAGAGGGATGAGTCTCCAGAAGGGAGCGATAAATTTCCGATTTCAGACTATGAGATTCGCCTTTTTTTTAAACTGTTTTTTCTTTCGGAGATACTGGCTGGCGGACTGAGGTGGAGATATTTGAGTGGAAAAGAGAGGTAAGTCTTAGCTGCTTTCGTTTCCGATACCTTTTTGTTTCTTTCTTCTTTTTTTTCTTCAAAAATTACAGAACAACCATTGTAGTATATTACAATTACATAATCAGTTGGTAAGGCAAGAACAAATATTACTTCATACTCATATAATTAGATATGTAAATAAAAAAACTCGTTTCTGTTTTTTTTTTTTTTTTTTTTTTCTTATTGGAAAGCCATTGGAGAAGTAACAATCGTCCTGACGAAGATCATGTTCTCAATTTTTACACCAACCAGAACAGATTAACAAAAATATCTGCCCTTTATACAGTCATCAAGACTTATACATTACATGCAATGTACCAACGACGAATTTACTGGTTTTTGAAGGATTTTACTATCTGGAAAAGGATATGTTCAATTACTTTTATCTTTACTAATGAGAAAATGCAAAGAAAATAATTTACACAAAAAAACAAGGTCTTAAGTTATGGACTGATTTAATTTCTGAAAATTTAGTATCAAAATTCTTACGGGACAAAGGAAGAAATGAAAATTTAATAACAAAAATCTTTTTAGTACCAAAAAGGGTTAAAAAAATTTCGAAAAGAAAACAGTGATGGTAATAAATGAAAAAGTACCCTGGTAATATTAAGTTTCTAAAATCCGCTATGGAGGAAGTAGCTCTTACACAGTCTACTAATTTTAGTACGAGGCGTATTTTTAAAGTAAGTACCGTTTTAGTGTAAATAAAAAACAGATAGAAATATCCTTAAAATTGCATTTTTACATGAAAGCCCATACCTTAAGCTACTTTTCTACATAATTGTCATTAAATGTAAAGCACTTATCATATCGTACAATCAGCTTCAAAAAACGTCCATCGATTGAGAGTGCCTCCGACTGTGAGGTACGCGCTGTGATTCGTTTTGTAACTGCAAAATGGGGTTAAAAGCTATCGATACTCATCGCGAGATTTCTTCAGTACATGGGGAAACCTTTATGAGTGACGGAATGGTTAGGGTTTGGGTCCGAGCGGCAGCTCTAATGTGCACACCGAATAACGAAGTGTGGTCGACCTTCCTTCATTAATGAAGATTTTGGGCAAAAGCAGCCCAGATCGAGCATCCAGTGACTACTACCTGTTTCTGCATCTGAAGCCGCATCCCGGCGGCTAGCTAGTGCCACGACAATGAAGGTGATGTCAGGATGGTCGTAATGCAGTGGCGGCAAATTTCTTTGAAGAGGGACTTCAAAAGCTGATTGCACTATGTGATGAGTGACTTTCTATTGTTGGCAATTATGCAGAAAAATAGTTTAAGGCATGGGCTTTCATATTAGAAAAAATTATAAAGGTATCTTTGATTGTTTTTAATTTATACCAAAACGGTACTTACTTTAAAAACACACCTCGTATCATAAAAACAGATGGTTACAAGATTCAGCTCAATAAAAAGAACACTGATAAATTTTATTTACCGTAAAGGTAGGTTGGGTGACGAACCTTTATTTATTCCTTGTAAAAAATGGCAAGAAGTATCACGAAAATAATGAATTAAAAAAATTCTATTGATGCTAAAATGGTTTAATAAATGAGTAAGCAGGAAGTTAAAATGTACACATAAGTATTAAATACAAGAGACCTTATATTTGCTTTTGACAAACTAAACGTTTTTACAATTAGAAATTGCAACCAGATGTTCAAGAAATTCTTATGTCGCACAAATTTCAGTTTACATTTTTATATTTTTTCATTCGATTTAAATATAGTAAACACTTCTTAATATTTGAAATACTTCGTAAAAACCAACTTATTTTTATCGTTGACATCATTTATTATTTAAAATTAATTTATATTCTTATTTCAGCTTTACTTCCTTTAGGAGAACCCTTAGTTTTTTTTTATTATTATTATTATTATCGTTTGCTGTTAAACTTTGTTAGTTGTTCTATCCTAAGAAAGACTAACGTGTTCAAAAATGATTGATAACCCAGTCTTAACACAAGTTAAACAAAATTTTTTTTTTTTTTTTGGACCACGTAATTTACTTTTTCACGTTTTTTTTTTTTTTTTTCCAAATCTTAAAACAGCTTTTTTTTTGGAGGCGGCAGGGCCGCCGCTACCAGATATGGGGCACGGTACCAATTTTAATGCCGGGCCCCCCATGCACCCCGCCTTCAATTGCATATTTTTATGCCGTCGTTTCAGAACATTTGCAACTGTAAAAAAAAATGGAGAAAAATATTTTTTTCCGGAATTTTTTTTTTAGTTACGAAAGTGTGCATCTGATTTTATTTTCACGTGATTTGTATCGCCAAATGATTTTAATATTTTTTTTTACACGAAACGACAAGTTTGAAAACAGAAAAACACAATTTTTGACGTTTGGTTCGACAAACTTCAAAATTAATAGTTTGAAATCGCATTCACATGTAATATTGCATTGTTTATTTGTTTATAACTGAATTTCTAAATTTTATGTAAATTTGAAAACTGTAATTCGAAGTTTTTGAAAAAATATATTTTTAAATACAGTATCTGGGATACAGAAAAAGTTGGATAACTTTTCATGTCTGAGATAAGTGTCCCCGGTCTATTTGATTCTTGTTCTTGAAGTGCAAGAGACATTTGTCAATGACAGTTTAGACTTGGTTTTACGTTTGACGAGTTTCTAGCTTTTGAAAAGCGGTGCATTTTCCTTTGCACAAGCGTGTTTCATTCATTAGTGTTTGTACTAACAATTGTTTCATATTGAGAATCGGCAATGGAAAGCGAGATTTTTTTTTTTTTTTTTGAAAAACAGCTTTTTTTTTTTTTTTTTGATGAAATTATTAACACTATTACTGGAAAAACATGTTCATAACCTTACGGCCCCCAAAGCTCCGGGCCCCGGTACTAGAGGTCCAGTATTCCCCCTCAAACGGCGGCCCTGGGAGGGGGGGTATTATAGCTTGAAACATGTTGAATAGGCGATATATTTCTTCCCCAGTATCTTTTTAAAGTTTTTTACGGCTTTATTCAACTTTTGGGTTTGATTTGTCACCAATTTTCTTTCATCTTTATGAGGAAAAATGCATTATCAGCGAAAAAAAAAAAGAGAAAAAAAAACCCTCATCTTTTATATTGCCAAACGTTTCCTCTCTCTGTCCTTTTTTTACAATATTTATCGGATTTCTTAGGCTATTTAATCTTTTTTAACCTTCTTTTCTTACAAAGTAAACGATCTTCATTAGTTATTTGTCACGTGCCCATGACAAAACTAATACGGCTTTTAAACTTTAAAAAGCGAATCTGAACGCCAACTTCAATCAAATGAGAACAATTAGCAATTCGTGATTTCTCATAAACAAACTTAAATACAGAAGAATAACTTTTTTCAAAAACCGCAAACTAAAAACATTACAAAAGTAAATTTATAACTAGTCTCAAAATACACCTCTTCCAAGCGAAACTGTCTTACCTATTAAAAATAAATTTCAAAAACGTCTGTAAAATATTTTAACTTTCTCGCAGAAAAGGGAAGTATAGCAGAAACCACTTCATTCAAAAACCCGCTCTCCGAGTACCGCAAATTAGGAAATCATAACCGTTGTAAAATACCTAATTAAGTTCAAAAAAATCAAGCTAAAACCATTCTATTAAAAGTTTATAACTAGACTATATCTCTCTCGCAAAATACACCTCTTCCATGCGAGGACACCCTACCTATTAAAAATAAATTTCAAAAACGTCTGTAAAATATTTTAACTTTCTCGTAGAAAAGGGAAGTATAGCAGAAACCACTTCATTCAAAAACCCGCTCTCCGAGTACCCCAAATTAGGAAATCATAACCGCTGTAAAATACCTGCATGTGGACTTAATCAATAAATAAAGATATCCGCCGCTCGCTAGCGGTGGGTACGATTCCAACACCCTATATAATTCAGGCAGCCGCTAGCCGGGAGCAGTAAAATTGCAAGGATCCTTTAGACACTGCAGAAAATATGGTCCCACTCGAAGATTGCAGGGGCTGTATCTCTTGTAATAGAGGCATAATACACCCCTGGGGAACGGCGGGAAATAGATCTAGCCTCGCCGATATCCCCCCATGCTCCGAGAGATCTATGGTATATTTTCTCGTCAAATATTAATGCCGCTACAAGGCAAAAGCTGCTTTTAAGGAACCGGAGTAGCTTCCCTTGATCAGCTAATCGTTGTGTCTTGTTGTCTCGAGAGGCTTTAATTCCAAACCTCCACTTATTGGATTAAATTTTTAGGACCTGGTCCTTGCTGATCGGAAGACGCCGGCTGTTATTTAGGAGCAGGAGACAAGTTTTTGTTGCTACCGGTAACTGGTCAATTGGTTGGGATTGATGGTTTCCCTGGAAGAAGACATTTTGTTGCCGAAGTGAAGAGGAACACGTTTTCCTTTTTAAAGAACTATGGTTGTGCCTTCATATAACGAAATTGGGATTGCGGGTTTGACATCCATAGTGTGAAAAGTGTGGAACATTTTCTTTGGACAACAATTTCTGCTTGAATTTTACATCTAAGCATTTCATATAAAGATATTAAAACGTTAAATTACAAAAATTAACAGGGAACTGCAAATTTTCGGAATTAAATGCTGTAATATTATAGTACTTTTCTTTTCCTCAAAAACGTATTTCTTCACTGTTTAGGCATTTCATCCGTGGCTGTTTATAGAGAAGACTATTTATTTCGAAACATTAGTTCTTACTCAAAAATATTTGCTCTACTTAATAAACTTAGAAAAAATGAAGAAGTATAAACAATTGGACTTTTAAAAAAGTTTCTTTTTTTACTTTAAAATTATTTTTATTTTAAATCGTTACAACTTTGCATTGCTATTTCAAATGAATACTATTTTTAGAATTGTGGGAATTGGATTTTTCACAACAAGAAACTATAAATGAGTTCAACAAGCTTTATTAATTCTGGAAGAAAAAAATAGCAATTTAACTTAGATATCTACTTTCCATTACATAGTTAGATTCAAATCAGCACTTGAAGAATAAGCCTCAAATGACACATAAAGTGTTATCTATCGAAATTGAAAACACTGCTCAAAAAGCTTTCATTTCCATCACGAAAATTGCATCCAATTGCAAAAGTCATGTTCGCAGATAGTCCCTTACGATGCATTTGATTTCAGATATTGTTAAATATCTAATATTAAAAAAAACGATGCCCAAACGTTAAAAACCTTTTCTATAGAAGCAAAACACGTCATTCAAACCATTTATTTCGTTTCCTTACCACGAGAGGTACATTCGGTAACAAAACTTCAAATTGTCAGCCATTTACGTTCCAAGAAAATGGTGAGAAGAATGAGCTGTATGTTTTAATGCACTAAGAAAAATGAATGTTGTTTCTGCAGTGTAATACAGCTAATTTTATAGTAATAACCTAAAAAATGCCAATTTTACTGCAATAAACTAAATTGCTAATTTTACAGTTTATGACGGTGAATTTTACAGTTTTAAACTAGAACCTCTCTTGCCAGTATTATACTGTTGTATTTACAGTATAATACTGTTAAATTTTATAGCAATAAACTGTAAAATTTCTTATTTTACAGTTTATTACTGTCCATTTTACAGTTTTAAATTTTAACCTCGACTGCCAGTATTATACTGTAAAAACAACAGTTCATTTTTTGTTAGTGCGGAATACTTTTTGAGCATCCCATCGTCATTTCCAGCAACCGAATAACAGCTCGAAGTAACATCGCTTTTCAACAAAATTTTTATCATCATTTGTGTTACAATTTTAAACGCAAAAAGCACTCTTTCAAGGATTAATAAAAACACTGAGAAAAATTACAACTATCCACACAAGTTTGCAACAAGCTCATTTGCAGGACAAACAGTAAATTGGAATGAAGTAAAAGAAAAAAATGTTAAAAAAGTCAAATTTATGTAAAGTTTCTTACTTGAGACACGGTGTCCTGTCTTCAACGGTTTGAGGGACTGTAACGCGACATATGATTTTCTCATAGTTAGGTCCACTCAAAGAATAAATGAACTTAAACCTCTCCTCAGCATTGACGGTGAATGCTAACTTGAATCCGAAACTAGTAAGCAAATTGGGTAGCAAAGGGATCTTACGTTGATCGCCGACTCTAACGTTAATCCATCGGCCGAAAGCAATTCAGTTAGTTTATAGGTCAGTGGTAGCGGATGGTACAAAGCACTGCTATTTCATTTAACAAGAGGGAAATTATTTTTGGAAAAACATCTCATTTCAGATCTAGATCAGGTTAAAAAAGTTATGCCTCGCTTCAAAAAGAAAAAGAGCTACGAGGAGTCATAAATGTTGCAATATTTGGCATACGTGCATTTTTGCAACGTACTGTTACCATGTGCATAAAGTAGGCGCGGATCTAGAAGGAGATCATGGGAATTATGACCCCTCCCTTAAAAGATCAAATATAAACTAAAACTACATTACCTACCTACTTACCTACTTACAATAGGAGACTTTTATTTCGAAAAAAATCGCCAAATGCCACCGTTTTTGTGCACAGTTGCACCCTGACCCCCTAACGTTCCCGGAAAAGGGGGGGGGCTTTCCGAAAATAGCCCCTTCTTAAACCAGATGCCTTATCCACCCTTGACGTAGTACGTAGTACGTAGTAACTACTAAAATAACTAGTATTTAGACTTACTTATCACACAATACCATTGAGACCTTATGTAAGTATGTAAAGAGAACACATTAATAAAAATGATCACTTATGAACTCAGTCAGAGAACTTTTATTTAATTTTTTCACGTCAGGTAATAACGCAGAAGAGGCAACGCTCAATAATGCTGTGCTAACGGTGAACGTTAGGACGACTACGTAACTTCAATGAGATACTTATTACAGCATTAATATTAATAAATATGATGATTTTGATCAGGGATCGACAAATTGAAAAATCTCGAGAACCAGAAAAAAAGGTTTAAGCGCCTGACGAATAATCTATCACAACCTATAAGAAAATTCGGTGAAACATGCCTTTTGAAAGGTTCTCGTTCTGAAATAACTGTTAGCCAGGATATTTTCTTAGTGGCTCGGGATTTGTCAGACTCCGGGTTATCATCATAATCGTAAAATATTATTATTGCCGTGAAATGGAAAATGTCTGAATAATGACTTAAGAGGGTAAAACCTAATGGTCTGTACGTGTAATGCTAGGTTAATTTGAAATTGCTTTTATTAAGAAATACATCACGTAATTTATTGCAAAAGTTATCCCTCATCCTAGTACATGATAAAAAGCCATTCCACTTCGTCTATTAATTGAAAAATATTACATTAAAATGTGTCTGTATTTCTCCCACGTTAGTTACTTTTGGAGGTCAGTTCCATTGTTAGATAGTTACTCTTCTAAACTCATTGAAACCGTCAGGAAAGATTCATCGAAAGAACAATTTAGCGAGTTTTCAACCCCAGAGCGAAACTATTTTCGAAACTTATCTTATAATTTTCCGATCTATATTCGATCAACAAAGTTAATCCGCACTCCAAAAAAAAAAAATTGTACTTGATCAAAAGAAACTGTATTTTGACTATAAAAGCGAAAATTTTTACTAAAATACGTATCCATAATTTCATCTGGAGATGGAGATTAACGTTCTCCATACCCATTGTGCCCGCCATGAAAGATTCACTGCAAGAAAAACTTAGCGAACAAAAACTCTCATTAACACCATACCTAACATCTTCTCATGTCATTCATCAAGAAGGAAACTATAACGATAGTTCCTCATTTTCCGATCTATATTCGGTTTACAAAGTTAATCTGCACTCCAAACAGGATGAAACCGAAAATATTATTAAAAAATGCATCCTTATTTTCCCCTGGAGATCTACACCCGGTAACCAGTCCCACCGTTAGCTATTCCCTCTCCAAACCCATTGTGCCTGTCATTAAAGATTCACTGCAAGAAAAACTTTTGCTAACAATCTCCTACTAACATAACACTTCAAATCTTACGTCATTCATCGAGAAGGAAACTATGACGAAAGTTAGTTCCTCATTTTCTGATCTATATTCAGTTTACAAAGTTAATTCGTTCCCCGGTAAGGATAAAACCGAAAAATATTATTAAAAAATGCATCCTTATTTTCCCCTGGAGACCTAAACAGTCCCATCGTTAGCTATTCCCTCTCCAAACCCATTGTGCCCTGCCGCCATGAAAGATTCACTGCAACAAAAACTCTCGCCAACACCAGCACTCATCGGTAGCTCCCCACGAAACTAATCTAATTTAGCCAGAGCAATAATTGCTGCGCTGAACGGGCCCACAGCATCCGTAACAGTGCAATACCTGAAGTGAAGAGGTCGCGCACGTGATTTGTTTCACAGATTATCCAGATTTCTCACATGCGGTTGGAGAGAGTTTTTTTGCTCCCCACCCTCCCTTGTGAGCATCTGCGCGAGGATTAGTCACCGCCACCTATCAGAGAGTCATCGGGGCTTGGTGGCGGGAAAGCGGCCATGGTTTTGATTCTATGGTCAAAGATTGAGAGGCAATGACATCGTTGACTGGTTAATTAAAAATATGGAAAGTAATTGTGTCTAGTGAATGCGGATCCCGTGTACGTACTTATACTGTAGTGCTCTAAGAGCGAATTGCTCGAAGAAAAAAAAGTACATCAAATGATTAAATTAAAATTCAACAGAGTGATTTTTATTGCCAAATGTGTAGCAGAAATTTATAGATTCGATTTCTTTTTAATAGATCATAATACGAAAATAATTTTTAGCACTAACTAACACGTTATTATTTTACTGATTAAGTATCCCTTTTAAAAACCTTGCTTCAAATAGATCAAAGTGCAATACGATAAAGGGTCATTCCATGGTAACTCAGGTTACATTTGATACACTTGTGCCTGGTTCAACACTTATTCTAATGAAAAAAAATGTTTTGTAAATTTTATTGATTTTAACTACTTTTAACTTATTTAGCAAATGCAAAATATGTTAATACATAAAATAATCATTAACCAATAAATTTCTTTTGGTAACTCAGGTTACCTAAAACAGACATCTGACATACATAGTCCACTAAGAACTTGAAATTCTGCTCTTGTTAAAATTTTTGATTGATACAAAGTACTGTGCATAAATTTATAGATTCTAAGCTACTTTAAAACTTACATTTGAATGTAAAAAACTACATAGAGTTTTTTTCATTAATTATTCACTCAGTAACTCAGGTTACAAATCGTTGATGACTCAGGTTACACATCAAAAATTCTTTCAATATTACTTTTTTTACTTAATTAATTTAAGCTATCTGAAAAAAACTGTTGCCAATAGAATTTAACGTATTTTTAACAAATCAATTAAAAATTATCCAAAAAAAAATCTTTTGAAAAATGACTTGCATGACTCACTTTCTATGGAACGTCCCTAAACACTTTCTCCAATATCTTTCATCTACTCATTTTATGAATCAAAACTTCCAAAAGTTATCCTTATGGACCCCCAGGGGTCTGTCTATACTAGTTTGCAAGGGTATATGTGAACAAAGGAAAAAATAGGCGTGCAATAAGATGTAAATCTTGAATAGCATTAAAGCAAATTATAACATCATTTAACCATTTTATAATTGCTAAAGTGCAGCAAACACGATTTACATTTATGGAGGGGAATGTGGGGCGAAGTGAAATAGTTAAGATAACGTACTTATTTGAAAATGAATAAATTGGACATTTGTTCACAAAATTCTTGTACATAAAAAAGGAATATTATATTTTCTAATACAACTTGCGTTGAAATATTATTTTTTATTTTTAACCGTTGTTTCGCACCTTCAAAAAAAGGTGGAAAGTTTTCCCCACAAAAAACCATTGGTTAAAGCGAAAAACACAAAGTTTTTGTAATGAAACATTTTCTATTTGATGATTTACAGTAAGTTTCATCAAATGAATGATTAAATAAACGAATAAATGATTTATTAATGAAAAAAAAAGAATAAATAACTGAAAAACTAAACGAATTAATTAATAGAGGAGAATAAGAAATGAGTGAAAAAAATGGAGAATGAATAATAAAATAAGTAAATGAATTATAAAAAAGAGAATTAGTAAGTGAAAGTATATTAATAGATGAGAAGAAATACGTATATGATTTGGTAAATGAATGCATAAGTAAACGAAATTGACTATTTCAATATCCCCATCTAGAGCCGCTATATAGACAGGCCGACGCATCAAGGTTAAGTTTCACCACTTTGGATCCAACTTATACACTTTTACTTTCAATTTTTCATTGTTGCGAGCTATGGTTACCAGAAAAATGTTTTGGCACATTGCTAAGCTTTGCCAAAATCACGTGCTGCTAATAATTGCTCACAGTGAAAAATTACCAAAACGCGATACTTTGCCAGAAAAGACAAACACTCAAGCACTCAAACACGCGCTGGATCCACAGTGGTCAAACTTAATCTTGATGCGTCGGCTCGTATATATAGGGGCCTTATCCCCATCCACTTTGCCCCACGTGCACTTGACAAATTACAATGGAAATTTAAAATCAAAACATGCGTAATTTCAACTAAATAAGGACTGCGCTAGCCATCGGAGGATCTCAACTAATACTTAAAACGATAATTACAAAAAAAATCAGTTTTTTAATGACAAGAAATATTTTTGAAGAACAACAAAGGTACAAAGGTATCAAATTTTGAAACGGACTTTGTACATTTTTTTTTTTTTTTGATTATTAGAACCATCTATTTTTTCACAGGAATCAACTGTATGTCTTGTAGTATACTTAGATACAATATTGCTAGATAGGGGGTGCAGCAAACTAAAAATATTTCACCATTTCACTTTTCCCAGCTATTTTACTTTCCCCTACTTACATTAGGGTCAATTATACTAAAAAAATCAGAATGCAAAATTTCACATGACAGTAGATTGAACTTTGCAAATAAGTCTTAAAATTTTATTTTAAAGTTGCTGAAAATCGACGATTTTTTCTTTGTTTCTCTCGTTGTAGAGAAAAGAATCTTTTGCTTTGGTTATTTTCTCATCTGATAATCAAGTTTCAAAATTGCTACAATGTCATAATACTTTTAACATTGTCCATACAAGTCGTCTGGATAGTCTCAAAAGTTCTTCAGTTACGTGATAAAAGACTACGGTTATTATTAAGCATTTCTACATTTACTGCTGCTATATGTTTGACAGTAATATGTCCTTATCTATATATATATAAATGAATGTTGGTAAATGTGTATATGTGTGTGTGTGTGTTCCCTGAGATCTCAGAAACTACCCGGGAGATTTGGCTGAAATTTTCATCGTTTGTTCCTTTTGGTACTGGGAAGGTTTAGAGACCAGTTTCAACAAAATCCGATGGGTAGTTATTTTTTTAGTTCAATTTTAGACCTGATTCTGTCTTTGTAATTTCAATTTAAAACTCCATTTTCGAAGGCTTTCATCAATCCAATCGAGTATTTAGCGTATCAACTCAACTCTCTGGCAGATAGTTGGAATTGCTAATATCATTTCCACATTTCGTATTAAACGTTCAAGGCTCAAATCGATTCAAAAAGTTATGTTTTTTCAGCTTTTCTGCATGTGGGAAAAGTTTAAGTTAGAAATCAATCGGGACTTCTTTAGACATGTGTCAATTGACATAATTTTTATTTTCAAGTTAGGCCGTGCAAAGCCAGGCCACGCAGCTAGTATAATATAAATGTGGGGAATGTAATCACTAGAACATTAAGATGGATTAGATATTTATTACTTTCGATGACTATGTACACTTATATACATGAGGACTTCTCGTCCTGAGGATAGGTAGTTGTTCTAGTTCATGGTACCGCAGCACCTGCATTAACCGTACGCTCCTGACCGCAGCCAAGCAGCATCCACAGTTCATTTCATGTCTTAACCGCAGTCTCGACACTCTCCATCTGTTCCTTTGTCTTCTGTTCCTATTCCGCGCATGGTGCCCTGCGCAGTTACAATTGCAGTTACGCAGCGTCGTAGCACGCTTGATACAGTTGGTGGCTTAGTTAGTGTGGGGCTTAGCAGCTAGCTCCCACATAAATGTGTTCAAGATGAATGTTCTGAAACTGCCATTAAAATACCACTTTGGGAACATTTCGTTTCCCTCGGTATTTCTTAAACATTTCCTGAGCATTGCATTTTTTTATCATCTTATTTATGAAGGAGAGGAGGGTGAGATCCGTCATCCTCTTTATCCTTTTTTAAAAGAAAAAACTATCTCTATCTGGGTAATTTCAACGCTTGATGGACTAGTGTTGTATTGAAAATTGGAGTACACTCATAAAACTGTCATAAGTGAAAATATATGTGGAATGCAATCTGGTAGCTCAAAACTGTGAATAGTACAACAAAATGAACTCCATGCCATTTTGAGGATTTTCATGAAAAGCGAATTCAAGTGCTAAAAATTTCCTTTTTTTTAGCTTTAGTACAAGATTTTTGATCAGAAAATATTTCAAATGCCTTTGGGGAAAAAAAAAACTCACACCGTCACGAGAACATAAACTATTCGAAATATGAGAACATTAAAAGTCATCCTCCTCAAAAAAACTACATCCCTCCCATGGATAACAAACGCAAAGGAAAGAGAAAAAAAAACAGCTTGTTTATCGTGGAGGGCTCGGTTTCAATACCTCATTGTCGAAACGGACAACCTGTCATCGCTGTAAGCCATTTGTCTTCCTTGCTGTTAGGGGGAGGCCCAACTGTCTGTCCTCTTATTTTGACATTATAGGCTAACGCCGGGCTGTTATAAACGGTTTGCTGATGAGAGAAGATGTAAGGGTCACGAGGCAACGTTGGTATGTCAACGTCATGACGCAACAGCAAGGGACGTAGGACATCAACGTCTCGCCGATTTATTGGAATTGTTACTAACAGCATGAATGACCATGAAAACTATCAATACAAATGCCGTTTGCTTTTTCAATGCAAAAGCTGAAACTACTCGACTGAAAAATCCTGAACTTATTGCCGAAAGCAATTGTCTCATATACGTCATTACCATCTAAAGACATTTTCAGACAAGGAATATATTTTGATGCAGAAGATATTATCAATTAACATGAAAAGTCGATAAATTCAACGCTCTTTAGCTGTAACTTGCATTACAGCTACCATTCCTTTAAAACTACCGATGCATGAAGTCCTGGTTGAGTTTCCACAGATGTAACGTTATTTTGACGTCCTTTATAACGTCTAAACGTTCAATCCAATAAAAAGCCCAACATTAAGTTTTGACCATTTTTTATGATTCGCAAGGCTATCTATTTGAAAACTAACGTTTAACAATTTTATGTTTTTAAACATTGAACATTTCGATTGAAAAAAATTCCTTGATGGTGAAAGATTCAAAGAGTTAATGAATCACGCCCAAACTATAGACCCCAACATTCTTTTTAAAAAGTCGAAAAGCGGAGAGCATGTGTCATACTTTAATAAGAGGAAAAACTATGTTTTTGAACAAATCTCAAACAAGACAGAAGCAAACCAAGATCTCGTATTAAATATTTAAAAAGAAAAAATAAAATAATAATAATTTCCGTTAATTATTTTCAGTGTACATTTCTCTAACTAATCTCTAAATATAAGATAGTATTAAATTTTACGATTTTTTTAAAAATTTAAATTGCAAGTATTTGCTTTTTTTTTTTCTTTTTTTTGTTTCGAATGGGGCTGCGTTTAGCTTCTTGCCATTTGCAAACCTTGTGCATTCCCCAAAACCGGCATCCACTCTTTTATGTGGCACCACCATGGGCGGAATGCCATTGCCACGAGAATTTTGACGCCCAGTTTCCCCACCAGATTGAGGCACCTCTGCCTTATTTGAAGCGAAACTGCACTAGGAATTTAATTTTGCCGAGAGATTCTTTTTGCCAAACAAGTACTTGAGGGATCTTGTACATGCCGCATAATCATACGACATGGACGCTGTCGATTTTCGCATCAGGAAATTCACCTACTGGAGTCGGGTTTGGTCCAGCGTCTTTGGGCGTGAGAGGCCAGCATCTTAACCACTACACCACTCTTGTCGACATTTGCTATTTTGTTGGTTCGTCGTTTTTTTTTTTAATGAAGCATAAATTGTAAAAGTCAATTCAGTGTATTTAAACCGATTTCTATAACCATATTTTGCATTAAAATATGAAATAAAATAAGTATATGATTTTCTGATTACAGCACTTACAAATTGCTAATCGTCATATCTTTATATTTAGGTTAATTGTAAAGCAACCAACAAAATTATCTTAAGGATTTAAAAGCAGAAGTAAGCGGTATACAGCTTTAAATAGCTTTTAATATTCCACCTATATTTCTCCTTCCCTCAATCTTTTATTTAAAATTTATTGGCTGCTTTAAAATAAATCTAAATATGCAAATTTTTTTGGATGCACTTTTGAGCGTTGGAATTAAAAAAACATGTGTACCTAATTTGTTAATTACTTTTTAGTTTGAACTAAGCTGGCAGAGATTGTTTTTAAATTTAAAAAACATTTTCTTTTTTAAATTCATTGTGATTTCTCCTATCAACTCCAAATTTAAAATTTCGAAATTCATTTCGTAATTTCAAATAAGTAGTTCATTGTTACAATATGTTCCCACTGTGCCCCAGTGTCTCCCCAAAAAGTAGCTATAATCAGAGTCTTTCCTCCTGATTATAGCTACTTTTTGTAGAGAAATCTGTCTCAAGGAACTGTTAAAGGAAAAAAAAAGGAAAGAAAAGACAGGCAAAACGCAGACTTGTTCCCCAGAAGAATGCATGCGGATTATTTGTTCACTCAAAAGTTATAAGGGGGACAGACAAACAGACCGACACACACATTTTCAAAATCTCAAAACCTTACTTTCTAACTTTGAATTTTTGGATATTTAATTGTTTCATTTATTTTTGACTCTTTATTTATTTTTGTACTTTGTGCTATTTTTTCGATGCATTAAGCCACCCTCAATGGTTGTATTTATTTTTTCTAACTTTAAAGGCTTTTAAGCTAAAAAGACAAAGTATTTTATCAAAAATCTAAAAGGTATTTTTTCCATTTTTGTTGATTTTGACACCCTTTCCTTTTCTTTTCTTTTTTATTCTGCATTTTTAAGTGTATTTGTTAAGAATTTTTAAGTTATGAGCGTCCAACTCCAGGCTCGTTATAGTTAAATGCAATATAAACAACTATTATAACTTGTTTTTATCTTCACCGATAACTAGTAACATATTTCCATAACTACACCACTAACCAATAATTAGCGTCATACACAATCATCCTAACGACTTTTAGTCGTTGTTTTGTCAATACCATTAGTGTTATTATTGATAGCAACAATAAATATTAAGAGTAATTGACAAAAAATAAAAGCACTAGATGAAAAATAAGCCTCCCATTCACTAAACTGCAGAAAAGCGACACAGATTGGAATTGAGGAGGCCCGTCACGTACTCGCGCTGTAATTGTGTGGGAAGTGCTTTCTTCGTCTTCTCCGCGCAGGAAATAGGCCCCGAGAAGAACTGGAGAAAGAGGAAAATGGAGAGGAAAAAAAAAGGAAAATTGGGGAAAGGGCTACAGTTTTCTTTCGTTTCTTATCCCGGATTCGGGATTTCGGGTCACTGCATCCGGGGCTTCGGCAGTTCCTTTTTTTAGTTTTGGAGTGGGCGAGGGATGGTCTACTTACAGGTGATGGCTATTTCGGAAAATATTTATTGTTTTGAAATGGCAGAAAAGAAAATGTGGTTACTGAATGTTCAAAATGAAGCAGCGATGACATTTTTGATTGAGGGATGCCGGTAATTATTTGAAGACTAGCTGAACCGGCGAACTCTGTTCCGCCTTAAAGGCAATAAATAAGCAAATTTTTGAATTTATTAGGTTTTTATTATTAGAAAATACAAAAAAAAAATCAGTACCTACATTAATCCATCATTATTGTTTCTGTATTTCAGTACATAGGTTGCTCTTCACTTAAGTACCTTGTGATACACACATTTGTTGTTTTATTATCAGGCGCAAAAAACAAACAACGCAGATGGTCTTCCTTCCCGTGAACATAACACATATAATTGACCATGGGAAAAACAGTGATGTTTTAGATTCAAACCACAAACTTTTAAGGATTGGCCTTGTGATTTGTTGATTGTCATGACAAATGCAAGACGGATCGGAAATTTGAATCTTTTAAATTCAAACGGCATATCAGTTGGGATCATCGGAATCCTCGAAATGAGCAATCGTTTCTGACAGCTTATCGCATATAAATTTCAAGAGAAGTAACGCGTTTTTTTTATAATTTATTTCACAAAAAAGTCAAATAACACTCAACGCAGAGCTAACTTAAAACCTGTTTACTGCGCTCCGGAAGGTTCTAGAACGTGTGCTTTATGCCGCTCAGCCATGGAGGTGTCAAAAAAGGCTTCGTAAAAAGGCGAAGTCAATAAGACATTTTTTCTATTTATGCAACTGACACACATAAATTATAGCCTATGTCCTTCTCCTGGCTCTAAGCTACCCACCAATTTTTAGCCATATCGGTTCAGCCGTTCTTGAGTCATAAATAGTGTAACTAACACGACTTTCTTTTATATATACAAGATAGAATAGATAGTGCTTTCGTCTGCTTCGTCTAGGGCACTAGCTTTCCTTAAGCACTAAAAATCAACAAAACGGTTAATTGGAGTGGAAAAAATGGACCAATCTCACTATTTCAAAGAGCTGTACTTCAATGGTTGTACTATTAACGCAATAATAAAAATTATTCTGCAGGATGGGTATATATTCTAAAAATATGACTGACTCGCGAAAATGTGAGGTTTTCCATAACTATTTCTCGAAACTTAAAAGTTAAATTTTAGCTCCAATGCATTTTTTATTGATAGATTACCCCTAAGTAGTCCATTTTTGCACTTAAATACTTATTTTTGCTTTACACATAATTTACATATTTTTTTTTGAAAAATCAAAGTTTTTACTAAAAACTCGAAACTTCAAGGTAATCCCCACAGACCTAAATATATTTCAATTTCAAAATAAATTTTTGGTAACTATGCGAATATAATGACAACTTTTTATCAACTTGAAATTTTTAATTTCTAAAAAAAAAAAAATCGTGATACACCCTACCATCTATTTTGTGGGGAGAAAGGAAAATCGGGAAAATGATTATTTTTTTCTTTTCCACATCGTGGTCACGAGATCTTATAGGGCATGAATCGTCTATCTCAAATCGAAGTACAAGTAGGGGAATTTAGGAAAAGTAAAATAATTAAGACAACTTACATTTTTAAAACTAATTGCTGCCATGAAATAAACGATATGCATCGCACGACCAAGTGACACCTCTACCCTGATGAGCAGGGATCAGGACCAAGTTCCAAAAATAAGTCGTTTCATACTATATACAGTAGAGCCCGCTTTTTAGAATATAGATTCAAAGAATATCCCGCTTAATAAAAACATTTTTAATGTAGCAAGCAATTGTAAAATATTATTTTAACCCGGATAATGGAATATCCCGTTTAATAGAATATTTTTAGTTGTAAAATGGCTACTCCATTAAGCGGGCTTGACTGTATAAACCAAGATAAAGCGTTTTGAGTGCGTAGGCTCTAGTTTGGTTGTAACGCGGAAAAAGTTGCCTTGTTTGTCTCCAGAAATAAAATTTTACTCTCATTGGAATTTGAAGCTTCAACGCATTATTTAACTTCTCAACACATTCGGCGTCTTTTGTCAGTTTAACGTCGCGTGGAGAGGGTGAATTTATTCTATGACATGTTATGATATCTTGAGTCTCAGATGTCTTTTTTTTTTCTCGAGTCGACGATATGAAGATTCCAATGTGGGACTATATAGTTATTCGTTTGTTTTTTTTTTTTTTCTGAATGATAAGCAAACATGTGAATGCTTATCCTTTTATGCCAATTTTACGATCTGTTTTTCCTTCTCTAATTGGAAAATCATTTGAATAAATACGCTTTTACCATCATAAACAGTGTCATGCTTCACAGTATATTATAAATGTCTGTGAACATAATGTCGCGTAATGCACACTAAATGTCGCGATTGAGTTCAGTGTTCAAAAAAAATCGCATGCATCCATGACCCCAATAGAGCGTTTAAGACGAATAAAAGTCATTTTTGAAGAATGCAATCTTTTATTCATGGGCAGAAGATTAATGAATATGACAATAAATAAATAAGAGGTTTATGATCTGTTTGTGACAGATGCTTCTCCGTTTCCGAACAACTGTCGGAAAATAAATGATTCTTCCAGATTTCAAACAATGAATGCAAAATCAGCGGAGCATCAGATACACACGGCTCAATAGATTGGAATCATTAAACAAATGCTTAATGAATAGATAGATTATTCCCTTCACTTTTATCGCGTGTTTATCTGGATATTCCTTCCATTAGTCGTCCAGGCTCCGAATGAAATCTGGAAATTGTGAACAAGTCGAGGAAATGAGAGAAACTAGCTGACCCGTGCGAAGCATACGTGCTCGAACACACTCCAGGCGCACTTACTCCAAGTGCATACTAACGTGCTAAGCACAAAAGTCGTATCTGCACTTTTCAAAAAAATCGAGTTATCGCCACCAAGCGGCTCCTTGTGACGTATTTCACCCACATTCAAAGTTTTTTGGTCATTTGAGAACATAAAACATTTTTTTCTTAATTCTGAAAAAGTATCATCCAAATCAAATACATGGACCCAAGTAGCACACTTCATTTTTTAACCGCTTGCCTGATTATCCCGAGTTATCTTTGGCTCGTATGAGTTGCAGATAATTATTATCCGGAGAAAACTCGGGTGAAACTAATTGATTTTACGCCTATAAATAATTAAAAATTCAACTTGAAACCTACATATTTTATTTGTAATGCTTCATTTTCTTGTATTTCAAAATTAAATTTAAAAAAAAAAAATGTGTTTTTTTTTTTTTGCAATTTTTTCCAAAAAAAATTCGTAAGGGAAGTGGTTAAAGGTTGTAAAATGATTATTAACGTTGTAGCGACCGCTTAAAAACGTTTATAAAACGTTAAAATGTTATTTGTGCTACCTGGGGAGGCGCGAAACTTCAAAGAGTTGTTTCTCAGTTTGAGCTCGACTGCAGATACTACTTTTGCGCTTAGAACGGCAGCATAGTGCGTGATGTCGATTTTGTTAGAATTTTTCAAAATACAGTCGACGCTCGTTATAACGACCACACGTTATAAAGACCATCCTAATATAACAACCGGTGAGAAAACCCCCAACTGCATCCCAATATACTCTATGTTCTACCTCTTATAGCGACCACTCGTTATAAAGACCGTTTTTTGTAGGACGGAAGCGGTCGTTATATCGAGCGTCGACTGTATATCACTAAAGCAAACGTACCCACAGCCCGATCATAGCATCCTAAGACTGCAGTTTCGTCCTTATTGTAGACTCTTCAGTTAGGAATAGCCAATGATCGAGCTAGAGGTAAAGATCCTCTTATTGTAACGAACTCTGCATTTCTTTCAGTTCTGCCTTAGCCCTGGCTTATGGGCGGTAACTCATAGCATGTATCACTAATTTTCGTAACTTGAATTTTAATTCTGAATTTTTAGTTTCTTGTATTTTCTTTAAAGTCACCAATGTTAATTTTATGCATGTAACGCATTTCTCCATCTTAATCGCGTGGTTACCTCACACCCTACAATGACGAATTTCCTTTTCCCATACAATTGACCGCCGTTCTAACGTCGAGAAATGCACGTCGTAATTCTATGCAAATTAATCTCGCTATATAATACATTCGCAAGGGATTTGTTTGCCATTTTTCGTCACTAAATGGTTCAGGGTTTAAGTTGCTATTTAAGTTACTCAGCCAGCCGAGTTGGCTGTCTACATTATGCTGTTGAATATGCAACATATAATAAACTCATATTCCTTATATTCAGCGATATATATCCATCAAGAAAAATAAAAAATAAATAAAATGCGAATGATTCGTTACTGAAGATGTACTCCAACTATACTCTGCACGGGCGCTATTCAAATCAAATCTTGGTGGGCTTTGGGTTAGACAGTGATTCCCTCCATCAAGATACAACAGATTTAAATGTGATAATGGATATAGAATAGTTCTTCCGGTTTCTTTAAATCAGAAGTAATTCAATTTTTGAAACGTGAAAACGCATACAAAAATTGTACAATTTATGTTTTAACATTCGTTGAACGCAAGCACAAAGATATTTATTTATTTCATACTCCATTATAGTTTTTACGAAAAAAAACAAAGATCAGAATTTTGTGATGCGCCATGTTACGGAAGTTGCGAATACTGTTTCTTGAAGGGTAGTAATTATTTGCAACATGTCAGAAAATAAAATCAATAACAATTTTAAGAACCATCAATTTCTTACTGTAAGAAATAATTTAATTATTATCCAATTAGCTTTTAATTTTTCATATACATCATTAATATTAAAAAAGTTACTGTGTTAATCAACATTAGCCAGATGATTACTACCATAAAATATAATTTCATTAAAATGACAAAATTATAGTTTTCTGCAGTGACATCATGCAAATGAAATCACTGCATTTAATTATCGTCCAGTGCACTCTCAAGTTATTCTATGAATACATTATTTTGGTTTGGTAACGAAAGCTAAAAATTTGTAAAATTATTTAAAGCATATCTAAATGATCTTAATTATGGATCACTTAGACACATAATTGCCTCTAACTAAGGATATATAATGACATTTTGAATTCTTTGTCGATTGATGGTGATGATTGCACAGCATGTGAATCTATTAATCAAGTTGATAAGTATTTTTGGGGCTCGAACGTGCAACGAAAAAATGTCATTGAAGCAGACAGCAGTCACTTCGATGATTTATTACATTTTGGAGGATATCAGAAGGATAAAGTTGAAACTTTGTGGAATAACTGATACTTGAGGAGGCAGGCTAACGAGAACACGCCTTTCATTAAGATATAGATAGGCTCAGTGGAGTCAATTGGATAAAAAAAAATTCAATGTTTCAAGTTGAGACTCTTCTCTACTGCTTAGAGGTATATCAGAGATAAAATTTTATGCATTGCAGTCAAAACAGTATTCTCTGTAAGTTACTACGTTTGAAATATTAGATTTTATGTCTGCTTGTTAACAAATTCCTGTTGGAAGTAAAGGATGATTCTGTTAAGTTCAGGCATGTTCTTGACAAGTTTGATCATTTTTGGGGCAAAAGGAAAGGGTGTCTAATGCTTAGTTGAGTTAAGTGACTTTCGTAGTATTTTAGGAAACTATTCCAACTTAGATCCGCGTCTATAAGCACGGATCTTTTCGCCGAAGCTCTCCAAAAAGAGAGAAAGCATTGCTAAAGCCATATCTCAAGTTTTTAGAGCCATACTACGATGGAAAATATATACGTTGTTTTTACAGCATAATGCTGATAATTTTATAGTCATTTTACAGTAATAAACAGTAAAATTGCTAATGTTACAGTAGTAAACTGTAAAATTGCTAGTTTACAGTAACAAACTGTAAAATTGCTAGTTTCACAGTTTATTACTGTGCATTTTATAGTGTTAAACTAGACACTTGCTGCCAGTATTATACTGTTGTTTTTACAATATAACACAGCTAATTTTATGATAATAATGCTAATTTTACAGTAATAAACTAAAGTTGTTAGTTTTGCAGTGATAAACTGTAAAATAGCTAGTTTTACAGTTCATAACTGTGCTTTTACAGGTTTAAATTGGAACCTCTGCTGCCAGTATTTTACTGTAAGAACAACAGCTTATTTTTGCATTGTATAACCCCAGAGTCTCTTCATTTTATACCGAAGTTAAAACTTAAACTGTTCTTTGTTCTTTGTGAGGGAGATGTAAGTGGAAAACCGTGGCCGATAATACATTCATTTTGAAGACTTAAGAAGTTTTGGAGTAACAACGTTATCTGATGCCAACGGACCGCATTCAGCCATAGATCTTAAAATGCATAGATCTTTTAAGATCTATGCATTCAGCCCGCTGAGCTCTAAGGAATAACCTGGCGAAGTTTCTAAACAAGTCGTGAAATGTAAGTTATTTTTGGGATGAGAAAGCTAAAAAACTTTATTTATTTCCTTTTCACAAGCAATTACAGTTTGGTGTGGCCCTGAAAACTATGAAAAATAATTGTCAGAAATAGGGGTGGTTTGTGAGGATGGGTTTTGCTGAATTTGTTAGTGAAGTTTAAATGTATACTTTTAGGGAGCGAACATTCTATGAAAATGTAACAATGCAACCTGGAAATAAGCAACAAATTTGAAATACAACTTCACCTTGAAAAGACGAATTAATTCCTTTGAGGAACAAAACCGGAGCGCGGAACAAAAATTTACTCCAGTCAAGGCTCTTTCTTCCTCCAAACAAACAGAAAACTTTTTCGAAAATGCATGGGTAATTATTTGCACATTGCAATCTTCTGAAGTCTAATTTTCTCGAAAACAGACAACGCCCTTTGTATTTATGATCAGATACGTTGTCAAGAAACCTTTTGTTTCATATTAAAAAATTGAGTTATTGTTTCGGGAAGCTGTTTTTCATTCGCCCAGTAAAATACAATTATCATCCACTTGAAAGGCTTTTTATTTCCATATTAATAGTATATATTTTTGAAAACAGCTGCGATTTAGATTTTTTTTCCAGTAAATTTTATATTTTTATCTTTGTGCTGCTGTTGTTGAAACTAGCTCTTGGCTACACTAAGGCACAATAAGCCCAAGAGACCTCAAAAGGTTCATAACTAAGTGAGAAAACTGAAAAAAAGTCCTCCTTAGCCAAATTCAAACTGCCTACAATATTTTTTTTAATCTGAAAGACGGTACTAACATTGCAGATAATTTTCTCTTTTCTCAAGATTTCTTTATCATTAGTCACATGTCTATTTAATTAACACTGGCCAATAAAAAAAAAATTGTCTCTGACCAAAAATAGTCAATTTCAACCAATTTGAGGACGAAGAACAATACTATGACACCAGAATTTCTCGTTAGCTCTCTGTATGTATGTATGTATGTATGTATAGAACTTCTCCATTTGGTCCCTTATCAATTTTAGTTTTTGCTATGAGTGTTTATTTTTTTTTTCATTTATAAGCTACTTCTAAGGCATCTCTCAAGACATTTCAGTAGTAGTCAGTTAGCGTAGGTGAGTTCCACTTCCTCTAGTATCTTCTTTCTAATGCTGAAAATCCTTGATGGAAACACTCCCTGTACTCGTCACTGGCCGAGACTCACTTGCTTAGTAAGAAGTCGAGATCCGAATTCAAAAAGAGAGTTTTGAGCAACATACTAGAACCTAACTGTTGATTTATTAATCGGGTGGCATCTAAAGCACCAACATCGCACAGTTTCAACCTATCATTAATATCTGTTTATTAAGGAAATTAAAGCTAGGTTATCATTTAAAAATCGTATTCGATTTATCACATCGAAATAAATAAGAATTAGCTATTTTTTACTCATTAATCATCAGTGTACGTAATGAAAGCAAACGGATTACAAAGCTCTGTTCAAAAAAGAAGCAACGGTCTTAAAAAAAAAAAAAAAAGGAGCTACAAATAAACCATAAGGAATGCAATTTTGTCGAAATTCAGCAAATGTCAGAAATTTTTAGTGCGTTTTAAAAGTTGACGCACTTTTCGTCTTTAGTTTTTACTGTTCAGCCCTCTTATAATTGACTCATAAAGTATAATTAAAGTACCCAAACTTTTACATTTCAAAGAAAAAATCATTTTTTAAGTACTAATATAATTTTTTATGTACAGAAAAATGAATAAATAAAGAAAAAGTTTCAAGCCTTTTTTTAAATTAAAATATCAAGAGTACTCTTTGTCTTAAAATATTTTATCGCAAGATTTTCTTCCGCAGTGTGTCGCCTAACTTATGTTGCGCTGGTCCTCCAAAAGCATGAATCGTTACTGGATACAATCCTACTCAAAAACGGTTATTGAGAATAAGTCATGCAAGAAACCAAACCAATGCCTCATAATTTATATATGATGTTTATGTTCATTGGAAACACATTATGAGCACATCTTTTCATAAAAACACTATTTAAACTTGACCTTGGCAACAACACAAGTTAATTAAACTCTTTTAAGCCGTACACTCTAAACAGAAAAAAAAAAATGAGCCCAAAGAAGCAATATGACTTTTCCAATTCCAACCAAACGAATCAGTGGGCATTTATTAAATATTTACAGCCATCTTCTGTCTAATGGGCAGGTAGTACACCCGTTATGCGGTGATTCACCCTAACTGGCACATATCCTACGCTGGCAGAAAATGCCGTTTGGAGCGTTAATGCTAATTATTTCGGGTTTCTTCTTCGCTTCGAAGTCATTTACGCAGAACGGAATGCGCAGCTGATGCAATGATTGACGCAGAAACAACCACGCCTTTCTGCGGTTGTCATGGTTACAGCAAATGCTTGGAATGAAAGCTGGAGATGTCGTCAAGAATAAACATTGGCAGAGAAATAAAAGCGCCGGTAGCTGACACTATGCTACAAGTTGACACTTGTAAAGAATAAGCCGAAAGATATCAAGCAGTGAAAATTTCAAGACTATTATTTTATGCTTAAGTTCGAAAGGCATTTATTTATTTATTTATTTTTGTAACTCTTTAATCAAAATTATAAAATGGTGTTCGAATTTCGCAATGCTTACCTTTCAGCTTATTCATTATAAGTGTCAACTGCTGGTTGTTTTGCCTTCTATGGATAAAAAATCCTCTCCCTCGATTCGATTCATACATGCACGGTAAATACTTTGCAGTTATTAAGCAAAAAATAACAAATATAGCACTAAAAACAAATTTAGACACTTTCATACCGAATTGTGTTTGTTTAACATAGTAATCCTTAACAGACACCAAAGATAACGTTCTCGTTCTGTCATTTTGTTTCTCGATTCAACATTTTTTTCCAAAAATGTAGCAGGGGAATTCTGTAAGTTTTAATTCTAATAATATTGAAGAAATTAGAAGAGCACACCTTATTTCTTTTGTAGTGAAAGTAACGAATATTTTTATGTCGGACAATTCTTCCTAAAAGATAATGACAGAACAGAATCGATGAAGAAAATAATATTTCTGACAGGTATCTTAATGATTTAAAACCCCGACGAAATTAATATGAGAAGTTTTATCACAATTTTAGGTTGTTGAAAAATCGAAAGGAAAGAGTTAAGATACTAAAATTAATTTAACAGCTTACTCCAAATTTTTTCGAGCTTGAACCTAAAAACTGCATTTAAAAAAACTTAAATATTTTTTAAAGATATAATATAATTCTTATGATCAAATCTTTCTAACGCAAAGTGCAACTGCAAAGTATTGCATACATATATACTCGCAAAGTTTCAATGCCAATTTTTCAAGACAAATCCTTTGTCCAACTAGTATCTGCAAAAGCAAGAAAGAAAGCAAATGGAACAACAGCAACAAAACTCCAAAAAAATATTTTCAAAAAAGTGAAGCGTCCAAAATTCAGGTCCCTTCCATTCCTTTATGCTCGAATCGGCCAATAAATTACAATTATCGTCTTGACGTTCCACGGCAGATGAAGTCATCAGAAAATATAAAAAACAGAAAAAACTAAAAGCACAAAATCAAACTTTTCTTTCTTTTTTTCTTTATCCAAGTAGTAGCGAACGCCATAGCTCTCTATCCCAAAGACCTCCAGACATGCGCATGGCATCTATTTTTATGGCGACCTTTGCAAGTCTATCAAACATTGAGCCGTTTTTTACCACCTGCGGCGAACAAATCGCCCTGATCTGACTTTTGAAAAGAAAGGACTGCCTCCCCTTCTCTTCCCCTTTCTTCTTGAGCTTCCTTTTTAATTCTGTTTTTTGTTGTTATTAAAGTTATAGATGGCCAACTCCACTTTTGTAGTGCTCCATGATTTGTTGATCTTGAGCATAAGTGACTTGTGGGTGCACACTGAATGGCGGTTGCAGAAAGAACCAAGGCTATTTTGCGTATGTATTCTTTAAGGAGATTGAGTTTTATTCGGCTTGTAAAAGAGCGGATGATTAAGATTTCAAAATGTAGATTTATCTATCTTTTGTTTTCAGCGAAATGTGCATAGCACAGTTGGTATCAATAGATTTTGAATGGGGAGGGGGGAGGATAGTTACTTTTATTTTGTGGAGCAACAATGTTCTTGGTATTTCTATTTTGTTTCTCGAGGTTAAACTCGTTTGGAGTCTTTAAAATCACAAATTGTGATTTTACGGTTTATATTTATTTCATTGCACTCAGCATAACCACACATTAGGTCTCAACCGTGTCCTAACTTTTTGAGGATTTATAGATTCACTTAAAGACGCACTTTATGAGGACAATGTTTTTATATTGTTTATGATTACCTGTAAAACACTTCATTGTCTAAACAATATCAGGACGTATCTTATAGTTTCTATTTGTTAATGTAACTTTTTATTGTTACTTTTTTTTTGTATGCAAACCAGGACACATTTTTAGTCATTCTCGGTCTTCTAGTGGCTACTTATTAAATGATTTGTTTCGAGCATTAAATGTCTGTCACAGCTGTTTCGAGGTTAAAATTTGAGATTAAACGTAAACTCTTCGAGCATAAGCTCTGAAGTAGCTTGTTGAAGTTTGTGGAGTTTAAATAAAATCAAATATTCAAAAAAATGCATACTTTTTTTAAATTTTAACTATTATTTTTTTTAAAGTATTTATATTCTGGTGCGTGAACAACCTAATTATTTGTATTCGATATTTTTTGAGTAAACTTGATAAAATCACAACACAGGGTATTCTGAGAGTAGTTGGCCAGAAGGGTATTTTTAATTAGTTACAATATTTTTTAAAATATCCGTTATATAATGTCGATCATTTAGCCAAGTGTAGCCATTCCAACTCCCTCCTTAGCCATAAATATGATTAAAAAAGCACATTTCATCAGAGAACCAGGTTCTCGAGTTCTAACTCTCCTTCGACTCTGATTCCTTTACCCCAGAATCTGTCAGACGCCGACCGTGGCTCCACAGCACTGTAGAGTTGGGGACTCAGATTAAAAATCCGACTTCAACTCTTAGAATTTTAAAGCCTTCGATTCCCGACTCAGACTCCTCTCCAAAAGCTGTTGGACTCCGACTCGAAAATTTCGACTGTGTCTCGTAACGTTGACTGAATTGCGGTTTCTATAGAAAAATGCCTGACCCTGATACTTGGAATTTTAAAACCCAAAACTCTACCCCAAAACCTGACCTGGATACTTGGAATTTTTAAGCCCAAAACTCTACTCTAAAACCTGGCCGACTCCGACAGCATGACTCTTGACTCCGACTATGTATCTCTGCTTTTAACTATCACAAGAGCCACCGGGTGACTTTGGGGCAAAGTAAAAAATTACTACGCATCTACTATTTCTATTACTGATTATAGGATTTAAACCTGTTTAAAATAATGTAGACAAAGGTTAAAAGAAATATAAGCTAAAATTTTGACAATAGTTGATCAATATCAAACTATTAGACCAAGAAAGAGAGAAAAAAAATTTCCGTAGGTGAATTTCTTCCCTAATATTTTTAAAAAACTACTTTAGATCTAAAGTCTGAATTAGACCAACACAATATTTACGGTTTCATCTCGTACGTAGGTCGCAAGATCCTTAGAAAACTAAAAGCCAGTTTCAGTGCGGGGCAAACTGTCCGAGGGCTGTAATTTTACAAAAGTGCGTTAAGTGGGGTGTTTAAGAGGCCTGCTATTACACAGTAAGCGTCACGAACGGAGGGGGCTATCGTAATTATCTTTTTAATTCTAGGGTCGAGCGTCACGCTTTTCATGTTAAGCGAATAGGCTTTGAATACGAGGGGGATACTTTGCGCTGTTATTAGCTGTGTTCTTCTTTCCCAAGTTGTTACACAAAAACTTTTGTTTTATACTCTGAAACTGTTGTGTTCTGATTTTGCTCGGCGTCGAGGAATTCAAAGCTACTCGTTTTTAGCGCTGTGTTTGGCCTCGCTGTAAATGCCGCGGGTATTGTGGGATTGCAATTAATGGTGGGTTTTGTTCTTTTCATTTTTTGCACAGTTTTTTACAGCAACAACTCAGTGTTACTCAATGAAAAAACTTTTGTATATTTATTTATATTTTAATATGAGTAATCCTTGCTGAATTATAGGCAGTAATTGGGAGTGCAATCTAAAACCAGTTCTTAATCTTTTTCATTACAATGTATTTAACCAGCTAACGAATACTCTAAACTACATTTGATTTTCTTAGGAGAAAGGGAATCTGTAACTGTATTCTTTGGGGCCAGAATGTGAAACACAGATACAATAGTGAAAAATTAATTTACGCTATAGGAAATGAAGTTTCCCTAGTTGGGCGACTTGCTCTATTTGTTCGCCATGCTTGGTTAAAGGTTTGTATGCTGTTAGAATGATAGTTTTGTAAGTTATCCTATCATAAATTCAAGTAACTGAAGATTTTGTTTAAAAAATAATAATAAAATAGAACAGGATTTCATAAATTGTAATATAAAGAAGAGGAATTTTATTTAAAAATAAGTACTTTTTACTCATCATCTTTTATGAACATTTACTTGTAATCTTATTGTACAGCAATTTTAAATGATAGAAGCACTACCATTTTGGAATATACGATGGGGTTACTGGAAGAAAGTCAAATGTTTACAAGCACTGTAATGAGTGAGTGAAAAAAGAACTAGAAAGCACGATAGGGATAATTTTCGGCTGTAAGGATGAAAACGGTTTCACACACCAGAACTTTACTATGATGTGGCGAGATAGATGCCAATTGTAGATCCTCCCCTCCCCCTTCTCTCCTTTGACCACTACTATCTCCTCATTTGACGGCTATAGCTTCTGTCTTGAGGATAACGGAACACGCGTTTTATTGCATATAGGCTCTATGGTGGGCAGTAAATTTTAGTTTTTTTTTTTTTTTTTGAAAAATTGGTACACTTAATAGAGGAACTAAAGAGGAATCCAAATCCACACTTAATTCAATTTATAAAATTTCGACGCATGCCACAAGGGCCATTCCATGTGAAATAAAACAAATACGAATATTTTCAACCCAACCCCTGAAACTTTCAGAAATCTTGCCGTTTGACATCGTTTATTCATGCAGATTTTTTTTAACGTTAAAAGATCCTTTTTAATTTAAAAATTCAAAAACTTTCAAGATTTTGCACTTTGAAATTTTGGAGAAAAACATGTGATTTTTAATTTACTTCAATTAATAAATCCAAATGTTTTCACAATGGGACCATAGAGGAATCAGCAGTTGCTTAAATATTTTAGCAAAAATTGCAATAAAGTATGCTTGCATTATTTACTAAACTTCTGATCCCTTCATGGTGCCACTCTGAAAATTTTTGGAAGAATTTAATAGAAAAACTTAATCTTTCTTCCCCTCAAAATTTGAACCAAAATTAATTATCACTTGCGGAACCATTGTCTAAATTTTTAGATACCTAGGTAAGAGACCCCTGTTGTGATGCATAAAAATAGGAAATTAGAAAAAAAGAACGTAAAAATCCTCTGTGTGTGTGTTTGCCTGTTTGTTTGTACTCTTAAAAAATCTGCTTTCTTCACATTTTTTTTCCTCCAATCGCTTCTCAATTGAACGTGATGTCAAGCAGCTGTACCCTCAATCCGAGGATGGAAATTTACGGAAATTCTTCAGCAACAATCTATCCTCACGTTTCACGGTATTTACTCCTGGCACACATTTCACGCTCCGCCGGACGAACACCGCCATAAAACATCCCCGCAACACACACACACACACAGCCATCGATGTTTTTCTTTTCTTCTTCTACGTCTAAATCATTCAGCAATGGAGACTCGATGTCAGGAGATCTTAAAAGCGCGGGACGTAATTACAATAATCGAGCGAAAGTTTCCCCTCGAAAAGTGATTTGTAAATGACGATTCGCTTGGCTCTGCTGAAGTGGTTGCTTGCTGCGGGGCTCTCGTACACCATTATGAGAGGCTTTCAGCTTTTTAAACGGTTGGGTCAACGCAGAGGTGAAGGATTGCCGGCATGGGGACCAGGTCCTTATCAAATTATGACCGATATTAAAACTATCAAGCAAATCATATATCTTATATTCATGTGGTAGAGGTCACAGGCGTGTCTTTGATGGACAGCGAATAAGTCGAAATCCATCATTGGCTCTTGTATTAACTGATATGTAGGCATCAAGTCTGCTAAACAATGCATAGGGAAGGGATAACTATGGACCATCGTTGCGTCTCTAGGAAGTGCTTTTGTAATATTAGCATATTTGAGAAAGTATAGCAGCACTACTTAGGCAATAGATGAATTATTGGTGAAGTAGGGATCATATCCTAATGAAATTATGTTCGGTTATTAAAACTGACACTTTTAATTGTCCAGTCTATGACCTTCCCTACATGCATATAAAACATATGGTGAAGATCACAGGTGTGCCTTCGAGGGGGAAGCAGTTAAATTGGGAAATGTGGCTGACTAAGAAATCTTAAGCAATGAGAGAACTGAAAGAATAGTTAGTATCATTGTAATTTGTAGTAACAGAATATTTGAGCGCACCCAGAAGCTTAATTAGGGCATGAATTGCTGATATGGAGTCCAGACACTTATCAAATTATGGCCAGATGTTAAAACAATCAGGCAAGTCAGACATCTTTTATGCATGTGCTAAGGATCATAGACGTTTGAGCAGTAAAATCAAAAACCATCACTGACTAAAGATCTTCTTATACAATGAGCTAATTTAGAGGCCAGTGTTATTGCGTCTGTAGGAAGTGTTAATTTGTAGTATTAAAATAATTGAAAAGACAAGAACCGCATAAAGGTAAAGGATTTGTGACACGGGGATCAAGTCCTAATCAAATTATGTTCGATATTATAGCTATCAGCAAGAAGGACGTCTTCTGTGTATGTGGTAATGGTCAAAGACGTGTCCTCGACGGACAGCAGAAAAATAAAATATCACTGACCAAGAGATTTCCTTAAGCAATGACCTAACTGAGATGACAGTATCATTATGCTTGTTGGAGGTGTGATTTATAATATTAAAATATTAGATGATGCAGATGCAGTTTGAATGGCAGAGGTTAAGGACACTGGCATGGAGTCTGCAACAAGTAATAGGCGAATGTTACAATTATCTAGCAAGTAAGTACACCTTAAATGCATGAGGTAAGAGACATAGACGTATTTTCGTTGGACAGCAATTAAATTAAAAACATTTTCACTGTCTAAGAAATCTTCTTAAGCAATGAGCTAATTGACATTACAGTATCATTACCTCAGTAGAAAAAAATGAGGAAGCAAAATAGTTTAATTGCTGTATCATTAGGTAAATAAGTTGCTTTGTCACACGATAAGCTAATTGAGAGAAATATATCCTTACGTGTGCACAAAGTGCTAATTTTTAGAGTATTTGATTACGCATAGTAGTTTAATTCCGAACTATCACTCGCTAAGTAAGTCATACTCTCAAGAAATGAGTTGATTGAGGAGACAGAATGATTTCGTCAGCAGGCAACATTAATTCGCAGTATTCAAAGATTTAGGGAGCTTAATATTAAACAGTTATTTGCTAAATAAGTAATCGTTTCAAAAAAAAAAAAGCTAACAGAGAAGACAGCATGCATATGTATCTCGCTTGTATATGATATATGAAGCGTTAATTCATAAAGCTAGAATATGCTCTATGACCAGTAACCCAAGCAAAATTTTCTGTTGGTGGGAGGTGGGGAAGATCTTTTAAAAAGTCCTTACTTATTTCCATTTTAAAATTGGCAATAATGCTAATGCATGTATATTCTCTTTCGTTTTCTGAAGAAACTAATTGTCATGTGTTTTGGCGCAATAAATTTATGTAGAAAATAAATGTTTTATGTTAATCAACAGTTAGTATGTATTTATTTGCTGTATTGAAAAACAATCACAACTACTAATACAAATCGGTACTGCTTTAAAAATGAAATAAAATAAAATAAAAACTTTATTTAACTACAACATTCCCTCCGCCCCTCCACCTCCTACACGACTTCTTAAAAAATAAAATTCTTATTAAAATTCAAAGCAGAATGTACCCAATGTCCATAATGTGAGGTTACGCAACTTCATAAGAGGAACGCCTCCCTTTTGAGATCCTGTGAATTACTCCTTCAGGGCATAACATAGTTTTGAACCTCAGGACAGCCTCAAAAAAAGCTTTTGAAGAAACAAACTCATTAATCATCATCTGTCTCACCAAAAAATAACGATGTCCGTCTCACAACTGCCAGTCTATGTTTCACAGCTGTTTGCACCAGTAAACAGTCCCACCACCCTAATAAACCACGCCGATTGAGTCTTCGCATACAAATGCCTTCTTTCCGCGTAGGCAAGTTGATCCATCAAGTCGACAAAAGAATCGGTAATGAAAATTAGACCATTCTTAACAGAATTAAACGGGGCGTTCTGACCCACCAGATCACACTGAAGATGGAGCGGTCTTGGATCAGACACGTCATGGTTTGAGAAAAATGGGCGGAATAAGACATGTGATGGGATCTGAGCCACCCTCGGTCTGGGATCAAAATTGACAGCAAAGTTGTCAAGTATGTGTCATGGAAGAAAAAAAGATGCGATACTCCTTGTAATTAAGCTCAATAAGAATTTCATGAAGTTAATCTCTATACTAGTTGGTCTCTACGACCAGTGGATTCCCCCTTTATCAAGCGCGGATCTAGGGGAAGGATCAAGAGGTTAAAGAGATCAAAGGTAGCATAAAAATACGTTTTGGGAACTTCAGTTTCTGGAATTTTTCGGGAAGAGCCTATTTGTGAGCGAATATTATCTTCATGACTCCCCATCCTGCTTATGTGGTTATATGTGGTCTCAACAGTTGACACAAGCAAGACACAAGCTACTACACAGCTTGAGGACTTTGTATTTTCCAGGGAGGACGTTTTACTTTATTTGAAAAAAATTAAAACCACAAAAGCTCCGGGACCAGATAATATTTATCCAAAAATTCTAGTAGAATGTGCAGAGGAATTAGTTGACGCTATAGTTAAAATATTCAATGCTTCGTATAACTCAGGGATAGTGCCAGAGGACTGGAAACTAGCTAACATTACACCACTCTTCAAGAAAGGGTCTAGAGGTAATGCAGGAAATTATAGGCCTGTGAGTCTGACTTCAGTGGTATGTAAAATTTTTGAAACATTGATCAAAATTAAGATTATGAATTTCTTAGAAAATAATGGGCTGTTGAGTAGTTTGCAGTATGGTTTCAGAAAAGGTAAATCGTGTGCTACTAATTTATTACATTTCTACGACAAGGTTACCTTGGCTTTAGATAGCAAAAAATGCGTAGATGTTGTTTACATAGATTTTCAAAAAGCTTTCGATAAGGTACCGCATGTAGCACTACTCAGCAAATTAGCTGGTATAGGGGTAGGAGGTAAAATTCTAGTTTGGGTTAGGAATTGGCTGACAGGAAGGAAACAAAGAGTAGTTGTTAGGGGTAACTATTCTAAATGGAGTGAAGTTTTAAGTGGGGTTCCCCAAGGATCAGTTTTAGGTCCCCTTTTGTTTATTATTTTTATGAATGACATTCATGAAAATGTTTCTGGAAACATGAATTGTTTTGCCGATGATGTCAAACTTATGGGGGTTGTAGAAAATGACGAACAAATAAATCAGCTGCAACAGGATTTGGATCATATTACTAAATGAGCAGACAAGTGGGGTATGGCAGTTAATGTTGGGAAATGTCAAGTGCTGCATTTCGGTCATGGAAAAAAGCATACAAGCTATTATTTACAGGGTTCAGTCATTAGTAGGGCAGATAATGTTATGGATCTAGGTGTCTTAATAAATCAGGATTTCAAGTCCAGTCAACAGTGCAGCATAGCTAGTAACAAAGCCAATAGGATGCTTGGGTTTATTAATAGATCTATTTCAAACAAATCTAAGAAGGTTCTTCTGCCTCTATATAGAAGTTTGGTAAGACCTCATTTGGAGTATGCTGTTCAGTTTTGGTCTCCTTATCTGAAGAAAGACATTAATTTATTGGAAAGGGTACAAAGAAGGGCTACAAGGTTAGTAAATGGATTTTCTAATTTAGACTATGATTCCAGACTTAGAATGCTTAATATGTATAGTCTTGAGCAACGGAGAACCAGAGGGGACATGATTCAGTTATTTAAATTTATTAAAATGAATGATGTTGCAGGGTTGGATTTTTGCAAGGAAAGCAGGACAAGGGGTCATTGTTTTAAGCTGTTTAAACCTCAGGCGAACCTGGAAATTCGAAAAAATTACTATTTTAGCAGGGTAGTGGGAACTTGGAACAGCTTACCGGAAGAGGCGGTAAAGAGCAATGGAGTAGATGGCTTTAAGAGGGCCATTGATCTTCATTGGGGTCTTTAATTTGACTAGGACCAGCCAAGTTGGGCCCTGAGCCTGCTGCTGGTCGCCACATTTGTATTGTATTGTATTGTATTGTATATTTTAATAACGGCTCCCTCCAAAAGCGAAAGTTGGATCCGCATTAATAACGTCAGTTTCAACTGTGTACTTATTCTTATTCACTGGCTGGCATCATGCAAGGCTCAAAAAGTTTAAAGCAAAGATTATAAATTAGATGCCTTTATAAATTGATTTTATTTTTAGCTTTTCTTTTGCTTTGTTTTTAGTCACCACAGACAGCGGAACAATACTCGAGTCGAGACCAATGCAAACGTAATTTTTTTTTTTTTTTTAATGCGATGCAATTTTTATTTTTTTATGCAGTGTGAGGATAATACATTTGAACATTTATATTGAATTATGTAATTGCAGTTAACCATTAAAAATCGTTTTAATAGCAGTTCAACAAAGCTGTAAGAAAAGATTACAGCAATTTTACAATAACAGCTTACTATCAGTTGCGTCCACCCAAAATTGAATGAAAACTTATAATTAAGAGAAAATTTTGCAAAAGGTTCTTTCACTGCTAGTTTTCAGAAATAAAAGGTTTAACTTCAACTGTCAAGAAGCTCTAAATAGAACTGAACTCAAATTTGGAGAGCGTTGGTTAAACTAAATAAAATTTTCAGATTTTTAGAACAAGGTGATTCTTATTAACCCTTGGATGTAAAATCTTGTTCTCCAAGAATTACTTTTAATCTCATGATTCTTACTAATAAGGATAATACTATATTCTAGGGAACTTGATATCATATCAGAATTTAACTCAACTCTCCATTTTTCAGAAAATTTTAAACGTAAATAAAAGTACTTCCCATAAGTATTTACGGCTGAAGGTATTTAATCTCAGTTATTGTATTTGACTACTGCAGACATAGAATGAATGCCAAATGCAACAGAGAATAAAAACTTTAAAGTTTAAGAAAATAATAAAAGAAATAATGATAGTAATAATAATAATGGAAAAGAGGGTAACAAAAAAAAATATTTAATTTCAGCTTTCGCTTGTTGAAATATTTTAGCGAAACTGACATTGAAGCCAAACTCGAACTTAGTGAAATTTTCATGTTCTAAAAAAGAAAATTTTTAGTTGGTTAATTTCAATTATCTGTTTTTACCTTAAATGTGAATAATGCCTCGCAATTAAATATCAATATTCAATTTTTCCAATCGAATAATTTTTTAAATAATTAATGCCAACAACCATTTTAGGAGAAGCTTTTTAATTTAAATGCTACTAGTTGCCAACCGTAACGAAACAGTAATTTCAAACTCAGAAAAAAAGAAAACAATTTTTAAAGAATGCTATACTGGTCTTCCGGATCACACACGGAGTTACGACTTCCAAAATACCAATCGCTCGGTTTGTGAAATGAATTAGAGTTCGGACTTTTATGGTCCCTAGAACGGGCGAATCGAATGCGATGAACAATTCCGCCGGGCGAAAGGATTGAGAATAACTGCCGAGACAAAAATAACATTTTTACACGATAGTAAATAATGAGAAAAATTGTCCGCCATAAATGGAAAGTAATAGCCGCTTTATCACCTCCAGACTGAAGAAGCAGCAACGGAAAGAAATAAACAAGGAAATGGTTTTTGGGCTTGGCGGCTTTTTAGGTATTTAAATGCCTTTCGTAACGTGTGATTACTTTTATGTTTCAAGCCGATGTTATTACCTTTTTATGTAGCGCGTAATTTTTAGTTCACGAAATATTTAATTACATCCGTTTTCAACCGTGGAACACACCCTAATGAAGTTGCCCGATTCTCTATGTAAATCCGCGCTCTTTTGTTTGCTGGTGGGGATTCTTGGGGGAACGTGCAGCGAAAGCGTGCCAATGCGAGAGTTCAATTGCCAATACAAGGAGCTTTCGGCAATGGTAGGTAAGGATTCCATGGATCTATTGCTGCATGCGGAGCCACAGTCACTTGCAAAGTGAGCTGGATTCACTGAACTGCCCGAAGAGCCTTTATTTGATCCTTAAGCAATAAATATGGGACATAAGTTCAAAATTAATTTTACAGATAACTAGTGGATATGCCCACCGTCGCAAGAGTTAAAATGCAGCATACAAAATCCAAGAAGTTGTTTTTTTTTTTTTTTTTTTTTTTTTTTTTTTTTTTTTTTTTTTGTAACAATAATGAAATAGGTGGGCCTTAAGTTGATAATTTATTGTTAATCGTAATCTTTGTTGGAAAATATACTCATATTTAAATGTGTTAACTTTTATCAATTTGTATTCTTAAAGATTTATCTCTATTACTCTAAACTCTATCTATTCAAATTTAAAAGAAAATGGCCATTTTGGGACAAAAAATTTGAATTTTGAGCTTTTTGGATTTTTAAAAATTTCAAAACCCCTCCTATATGAATTCTATTGCATCAAGAAACCTCTTTGCCAAGTTTGATGAAAATCCAACGAAAACTATGGATTTGTATAAGAAACAAACATTTTCACAAATATACACATGTCCATTTTTATAGATGAATACAGGTCACGGGGCAGGGGAGCGTCCCGCCCCGCCAAGAAAACTAAATACAAGCCGCCAAGAAATTTCCGTCGCCAAGAAAAATGTAAAAGAGCGACTAAGGACTGTTTACGCGAGTAACCAAACCGGTGTTTTCACCCCTCTGTATCTCAGCCCCATAAAGATCCCTAGAGTTGATTTTTGGTATACTCAATCTCCAGTGGCCCCTGACGGCACATACTAAAGCAAAACATCCAGGACTCTCAGGGGGAAGGGTGATAAATGTTAAAAAATCGCTATTTTTCGCACTTTTTAAAAATTGTTTGACAGGGGTCCAGACTAAACGGTAACTCGGATTGAGCTCTCATTTTGCACCCACATTTATTTTGTTCCAAAGCTCGGCATAGGGGGGGGGGGTTTCGACCCCCCACCCCCTCCCCCCTCGTTTTTATTTTCCGTATCTTTTCTCCCCGGGGGTCTTTAGTGTTGATTTTTGGTATGAATATTCTCGATGAGACATTGAGGACGTTTTTTCAAAATTTACCCCCCGGGGTCATAGCAGGCCGGAGTTATTAATGCTTAAAATTGGTCCGATTTCTTGCACGGGCATCGCCGTGCGGGTACTGCTAGTTAATGCTTAAAATTGGTCCGATTTCTATCTACTAGCTCTGTTCAACATCTGAGCATTTATGTTGTCATTGTTGGGCGACGAGGAAAGAAAACTCAATGATTTATAATTTCATCTGTTGCCAGTTTCTATTTGTTAACAAATAAAATATTTGTAATTGATTTTATTGCATAAGGCTTTTAAAAGGGATCTTCAATTTAGTTCACTTTAATATGAGATCGGCAGTAAGGGTTGGGTTTTTTTTTTTTTTTTTAACTTTTAATTTAATCGTAGTATTGTTAGCAACTAGCTTTGTTTTGCGTCGGTTTGGGTGGTACATTGTAATTGATTTCAAATTTATCCTAGACTGAAGAAGATCCTTGAACTTATGCACCAAATGCATGTCGCCAAGAAAACCACATATGTCGGACCGCCAAGAAAAATGTTGAAGGGAAAAAAAAACATGCAAAGTAAATTTTGAAGAGAAAAAAAAAACAGGCAAAGAAATAATATTAATGCAAGAACATGTGATATCTCCCCAAAAACAACAGTGTTGTAAAAAAATCCCCCGCCAAGAAAACCTTTAGGGGAAGACCGCCTATATTGGACCACTGCTTAAATTGGACCTCGGGCCTAAAATCTAGTACAGAGATCTATGATACACTTTAACGGTAGAAATATAAAGTTTTAGGAATAAAATCAATGTGTATGAAGTTTCACCAGTCTGCGAACTGCGTAGCGTGAGTTACGGCATGATTTATGTTGAAAACGTGTAAAATCTTATTTTGCGGACTTGTACTTAGTAAGATAGTGCTAAAACTTGTAAGCTGAGATAAACTGCTGTTATAGCATTATAATCTGTGTTTAATAAGGATTACATCTATGTATTTACATGCGCGATTGTGATATTTTTTGACAGAGAAATAAGCTGAAGAATAAAAAATGGCATGTTTTCCTTTATTGGACCGAAAAAATTTTCCTATATTGGACCAGTGGTCCAATTTAAGAATATGATTTTAAGCAAGACTTTTTGTTAAGTTTAACATAAAGTAAGTGACTCATCTGATTTAATAGCGTAGTTTAGATTATTTTAAGCATACTTTAACACCTATTCACGATATTCATTTTTTATTAAGCACATTTTCGAGTAGCAGCTAATTTTAAAAATGTATGTTTTTTTTTCCTCTTTTTCCATTAGACTGCAGTTTCAGGTTGTTAAACATAGCTATTAGTTTAAGTAAAATTTATGCTGGTTTACCGAAAAAGAAAATATGAAATTCTTCGATTTGTTCAAGAAGATTTTTAAAAGAAACAATTGAAGGGTCAGGGGGAAAAACCACGGTAGTCCACTTTTTGTTGAATTTAAACTGATGCTACCACCTGTTAGAAAAATAAGTGTAATTTCGTTTAGTGTATGCAATATTCGTGAAAAAACACTGTAGTCCATGTATTATTGTCATTTTAGAACAAGTATATTGGGGAAGTTTATGAGTTCGTAAAGTTTAAATTTCGTTTTTCTCAAAATCAATCAAACGCGACTACCGTGGTTTTTCCCCCTGACCCTTCAATTTATATGCTACTAAAATGTTCAACGTAGATGAAGCCGGTCTTTTCACTAACTAAAAGCCTCAAAATATATTGACGTAGAAAGGTAAACACCAGTTTGGAGCAGTAAGTATACATAGATGAGAGAACATCCAATGAGATCCATTTCCCAATATCGAACAGGACTCTTATGAATAAACCGCAGTCAAGGCCAGGGCAAATGCTGTAAGTAGATTCTAAAGAACAGGAGTTTGGCCTGTTAATTGACATATGTTTAATGACATTGAATTGGCTGCATCAGAGTTAGCAGTAAGTTGTCTAGATAAAAATACTCAAAGTGAAGAGGCTACATAATCGGTGTAAGTTGTACTATTGTACACTATGCACAAGAATTAGCTATGATTTAAATTATTACAAGCTCTGCAGAATCAGCGGATAGTTCTCATTAAACAAATACATAGCTCTCAATAGTGTAAGTTGTACTATTGTACACTATGTACAAGAATTAGCCACGACTTAAATTAGTACAAGCTCTGCAGAATTAGCGGATAGTTCTCATCAAAGCATGATTGTCAACTCCAACTATGGTTTTGTAAAGCCCGGCTTACATATCATCTTACCTAAAAAATAGAAAGAACAAAAAGGAAGGCTATCTCAGCAATTATTCTAACGCCGTATGAAAGAAGCATAGAACAGAAAAAGTCACAAGAAGAAGCAAGAAACAGCACAAAACAGTTATTGCAATATTCGCCATAGAAATAAAGTGCAAAACATGATTAAGTGTATGAAATGCCATCGGTGAGTTTATCAACACTGCCTAAGTGAGATCGAAGCAAAAGAAATTCTATTGCAAATCCTGGAAAAAAGCTATATAGTTCAAATATAAATTATTCTATGATTTCCTTGCACGGTCCAATTTAGGAAGCGCATGGTTCAATATAGGCGCATATATTCCTAAATTGGACTTTTGCAACTTTTTGTAAGACAATTTTTTAAAAAATAATTTCCATATTTTTAGAAAATAAAAGCTCCTAGGGCGGTTCCTGATTAAATTTAGCTCACGATGCCCTATTTTGTATTTTTGTTTTGCTTCACATTGAGCGACACAGGCCTCCTGTTCTTAGGGGGTCCAATATAGGCGGTCTTCCCCTAATACTCAGCCTTAAAAAGTTAGGATCTCGAGTTTTCCCGCCAAGTTTGTGCCAAACTACAACTAACCTGTATGTATTGTTCTTTTAAATTGTTTTCAGTCCTGCCAGGCGGGAAGTTTTTACTCATTAAGCAACCACCTCACAAGACAAAGCTTCCCGCCTGGCAAAACTGAAAACAATTTAAAAGAACTATACATACAGGTTAGTTGTAGTTTGACACAAACTTGGCGCGAAAACTCAATATCATAACTTTTTAAGGCTGAGTATTTAAGGTTTTCAAAGGCAGGGGAATTTTTTACAACACTGTTGTTTTTGGGGAGATAATGTATTACTGAAATTTTTTTCCAACGTATTAAGGCCAATGCAGTGGAGTCGAAATCGTATTGATTTTGGTGCAAAGGATTCATAGTCAGAAGTAGCAACTCTATCAGTGCTGATGAGTAAGAATCGAACTGATTTTGGGACAAATGAGTCGGAGTCGAAGGCTCTAAAATTACTAGTTATGTTTCAGCACATACAGAACAGCGAATAGTGTAAACTTCGTAATGATTAAAATGAATCTTTCTGAAAAAATCTGTGAAATAATTAGATTCTATTTCTTTTGTTCATCCGTTTTCTTTTGTTTTAAATATCAGGGTGGGAGAGGACGCATTCTCCAAAAATTCTTTCATAAATTCAAAATTAAATGAAACGAAAAAACAATTCAAATGGAAAGGTATTTCTCACAGTTTTAAAAAATCACGATAAAATAAATTTTTAAAACCAAATCATGATTATTTTTACACATAAATGCCACAAATTACACGAGACAAACCGTTCATACAAACATGAATGTGAACTCATTAAACATTCAATATTCTTAGAACCACTTTCAGCCTACTGATAAAACGCACTCTTCTGATTCTGGTTCTTTCAAAATTTATCCCTGATCCTGATGTAAACAAGCTTTTCCGATAAACACTTAGTTGCTGGACGTGGTCGGGGTGAACTTTCCCGCCATTTCACCCTATAATTTGGCAGCACCTATCTACGACCCTTTTAACCTCGTGACCGATGTGTGAGGTCTTTAGTGAAGAAGACAACTTTTTAAAAACTTTGCAAAAAGCTCGAGCTTTTTCGACCTACCTTTATCAAGCCTTTTATCCCGAGCATAATATTTTATTATTTGTTTTACTTGCATGCTTAATCCATAAAAACTGTTTTATTGTACTTTTACTTTAGGCAACACACGGATACATACAAATGACTCGAACAGTCGAATTTCGAAAGAATTAAGTGTGCTGCATGACCGATCCACAAAAGAAAATTTTCTAGATAAGAAACCTGTTTTAATTTTTCATTGTTTTTGTTTTTTTTCTTTTAAGTTTTCTTGAATTGTCCTTTCTTTTTCCATCCGCCTACTAATAAAAAAGATGCTTGAACAGTATCTGTGAAAAAGTCGAATAAAGCTATATTGTTCTCTTTTTCGGGTAGAACCAGCCCGACTCTCATACGCCTCAGATTTAATTTTTGCAATAATTTTTAAATCTTTATAGGGACGACTTGGACATTTGATTGGAGAATCAGATGCGTTTTGCTCACGTGACTGGTTGCAACCGACAGAGAAAAAAGTTCGACTTTACGGAGAATAACCCTAAATTCCCTCTCGTAAGTAATAGAATTCAATTAAGGCTGTCATTATATAGTTAGGAAACTGGAAACCTCGCTCTCAACAGAATAAAAAAGCATTTAGTTAAAATACATGTGATAAATTTTAAGAAAGAAAAAAAAAAGAAAAAGAGTTGGAGGTACACACTCCCGAGGTTTGAACAGATTTTTTACTCAGTTTTAGGGCTTTAAATGCTAAGAAAACTCCTAGGCGTAGCCTAAAGCGTAACGTTTAACCCTTCACTGCACGGTGTGCCAGATCTGGCACAAACCAAATAAACCCTCATATATTCCTATGATTTTTAAATACAGTTAAACTGAGCTTTGTGCCCCTTCTGGAACATTGCTATAATAGTTTAGTGTGATTTTTATGCACTAGTTAGCTGCACTAGTCTAGGTATTACAGTTCTTGCTTTTTTTAAAAAAAGGGTCTGCATTTCCGTTAGAAGTGTGCTTAGTTATTATTTCCTTTGTACCAAAAATGTTTAAATACACTTAGTGGAAAGTTTGTTTATACCACTTATGACACAAAAACATTGTAGATTATTACACTTATCGGTATACAAAGCATATGCTATGTGCTTTGTGCCATATATAGAACAAACAATTAAAACATCATTTTTGGTGCACATTTTTAAGATTTATTTTTTCTTCATTTTTCCTGAACTCAGAGTTATTTAAAAGGTAACAAATGATTTTTTTCATGAAAATATAAAAAATCGTGCAGTGAAGGGTTAAACGTAACGTACGTCGCATCGTTTTCTAATTCATGGTCTTCTAACAAGTCTAGTACATTTGCTCGGTAACTTAGCATGTGAGCTCAGTTTAGGTAAGGTTTTTTACTGTTTCAGGTATCTGTTTTTTTAGTTGAGATCATAATTTGGTTGACTGTAATTTAGAAAAAAATGTATTCTGTGAGGGGAAAAATGATATAAAATGTTGATTAGCGCGGAATTTTTTCCGCCATCAGGCAATGTCTGTAAAAATTGAAACGAAAAGGATTGACTGCTGGAAAACGAATTCGAAATTAAAAAGATAAAGCAATAAAACGCTTCGAAGTGCACGCCTCCAGGGTCCTTATTAATTTTGCATCAGATTTCAAGGCTGTAGGTATTGTGGTTTTTCACAAATATCGTGCAATCACACATCCCCTACTCCCTCTCCGCGCAAACAAACAAATAAGAGTTTAAAGGAACTATTTTCTTACTATACACAGGTACAAAAATGAGAAATCAAGAAAGGCGCATTTTTTTAACGTATTTTCTATTTCTAAAAAAGTCTACATTTTTCACAACACAATCAACCAGTCTAAATATTAATAACAGCTGTGACATTTCCCTAGAGACAATGACATGACATTTGAGGTTGCTAAGAACCCGTGTTGCAAAACCCATCCACGCAACAGCAAACCAAAAATTAAACAGATGCGCGCGCTCGAAGAAACAAAGACATAATATTTGAAGTAGCTAATAATTCATGTTGTCATTTGTCAAGAAGGGCAATGATTTACGAATTTGATACAACGCTTATCAACGTCAGAAAAATCTTTTCGCTTTTCATTCACGCTGCCCTACAGCTGCAAAACAGAAAAAGAGGATTCGTCTCGAAGAAGGAAAGATTGAAATCTGTTGGGAAACCTGTCCATCCTGTAAACTCGACTTCGGATGAGGAAGTTGGCCGGAGAGAATGACAAGCCAGTCCATAAATTACTCAAAGACTTCATTAATCTCGGACATCAGGTTTTAAAATACACGTCTAAAAAGCTGTAATTTTTGTCTAATATGTTTTGAAATGTTATTTGAGACTTGTCCATGGTTGTAATCGAGATGCTGAAGTGGTTTTGAAAGGTATGATTCAGTGGTCTGCAACTGCTTCTGAAACCTCTTTTGTTCTGCGAATTGGTTAAAATTCATGAAGAAATTTCGTGGACCGGTAAATTCTCTCTTTTTTTTTTACATTTTTTTGTTCTCTAAAACTAACGGTAACAAACTGCACTTTAAGAGGAAAAAAAAAGAAAAGCATACTTTCATGGATTTTTGCTTTTGGAGAAGTTTTAAGTCCCCTTAGGTGTCATCTAAAAATTTAGATTCTTCATAAGTAAGATCATAAAAAAGACTTAATGAATAATGTTTAAGAAAATAATGGAGCTTTCAAATTCCTTATCACTAAAAAAATGGGAGTGTCAAAAGATAGATGAAAATAGATTGAATTGGCACTCAAATTTTTATTGTACCAACAGTCGTTAAAAACTTACTTTAAGCAGATCATAAAGTAAATTTTGACAACAATAAAATGATTATCTATTTGCAGGTCTGAAGAAGATGAAAGTCTGAAATAAAAAAAAGTAAAAGAATAGAATTTCTAAGGGATTTCATCGACTCCTAAAAGTGCCTACTTCAATTCTTTCCCCAACGTCATAAAGCAAATGCGATGCGCTCATGCTGATTCAAGTAAGGAAGGGCTATTTACAGCCAATTGGTTGAAGGCAGCCATCTGCGCTTATATCGCATGGCGGAGTAATATAGTCCATCGCTTTAAGTGGGACAGCGAGCTACTTTTCCCGTAAAAAAAGGATGAATTCTTTTCTCGTCATCCCTAAATCCCCCAGGATACGGAAAAAGTTATCCCAAATATTTGCTTTCGATAAAACACCGATGGCTGCGAGCAAAATGGAAGACATTTCTGGTCACTGGAGGGGAACATACACGCCTGTTTACTTTTAAAAAGAAAGGATTTTAAAATTTTACTTAAACTACTGAATATATTTATCTCGTTTCAAAAGCTTTTTCAATTTTGTGAAAGCTTCTAAAAAGCGTCATTCGACATTTTTTTAACTTAAAAAAATGAAATGAACTAATTTAAAAATTTCAATAGTTTCTTTCGCTTGTTTTCCCGGATGATAATTGTTTTATTTAAAATACAATATTTTTTTATGCGTGAAAATGCACTGGTAGCTAAAATTCATATATGGAAAACATTTTCCAAAACAACTAAAAAAATAACTAAAAATGAGATAAATAAAGGAAATTAAATGTGGCTGCAGTTTACTGCATGACAGCAACATATACAAAACAATGAAAATGGCTTTCATTCGCATGAGTAATGGCCAAGAACAGAGCGAAATCCAAACTTCTAATTGAAATATATGGACGATTACCCATACCCAACTCTTACTTCCGTCTAATAAATGTCTACTCATTTCAACTGAAACTTAGTAAAGACAAAATAATTCTAGAAAGGAAATACAAATCCCTACTGTAGTACCGAGCTAGATTAGATAAGCATCAGCTGGACGCAGACTTGTATGCCTCCTGTTGAGACATAAAACTTAGGACACTCTACATTAATACGTGAATTCAACCCAGTGACAACAGCACCACTGATTCTGCAACTGCCGTTGGAAGATAAAGAGCAGTAACTGCAGAAATGAGATTTTGATGTATTTGAAGAAACGTGTTTTAGATTCTATACTAAACGTAGGAAAGAGGTTGGACAAAGATTCAAAAAATAAAAATAAATAAAAAGAAATTATTTTGAATTTTGGCATCTTGAATTCAAATTATGTGTTTCACAATGCCGATTTGCGTTAGGTGTAGGCGTGCGTGCGTGTGTGCTTCGCCCTTGTTGAAGCTTTTTTCCAATTTTCAATGCATAAAATACGCTTATAAAGGCGTTAAACTTGTCTCTGCATGAACCCATAGACAGAAGAAGAAAGTAACAAAGAGAGATAGAAAGAGCAATTCCATTTAGCATCACACTTACATGTTAAAAATAAATAAAGCAATCTGTAGGCACTGTAGCAACATTTTTAAATAAGTATCCTATGCATTATAAGTATGACCAGAGCCATCAGGCTCCGTAGACCTGGGCCCCACAATTTTAGGGGCGCCAAAGAAGGGTTAATTTCTTTCTTTCTTTTTTTAGGGGGGGGAGGACTATCACTCGGAAAATGAGCAGATTTTCTTGTGAGAGGGGCACCAAATTTTCTCAGGACCTGGGCACCATCTTGGCTTGATCGGGCCCTTGTATTACCCACAAATAACATAATAGGCCATGTGTTTGTAACATAGAACTCAGTGATAATATATATTATAGAAACATGTAAGAGAAGAAAATGAATATTGACAACATAGAAACTAAGTCTCACATAGATGAAAGAAAACATGTATTGCTGTCTGATCTTCTTAGGTAAAACTTTCCGCATATTTACGCTTGCGTCAGGTCTTCCCTGATCTTACCAAAATAAGGGTGTTTTGAGCCGTATAAAACAATGTAGAGCGATGCTAATTTCAAATACATAGTTTAGTTGAATATGTCAATGCGACAGCAAAAAAAATGCAAGTTTTAAATTAAAAACTTCGGAAAATTCTCACTCACAATCCATCACCCCTTTTTAAGTGGAATGGTTCGCGAGTAATAGGCGCGGTTTTCACGGACAGACAGTATACTGCGTTTTTTTGGCAGGTAAATAAAAATGTGCATCGTGTCTGAGAAAGACCTTTATCATTCAAAAAAACAATTGTTTAAAATACTGCAATACTGACAGATGAAATAATTGCAGCTTGCTCCAAAGGAGTGAAAGAAAAAGAAGTAAATGTTTTCGTATTTTTAGTTATTTTATTAATTTTTTACAGTAGGTAGCTTCAATGTTCCCCACCTAATGTAAGTGAGCTTACCGTAAGTAGCACAAATAATCTCGAGCTTGTATTCGACTGCCCTCCAAGCGTTTCTCAATATTTGCGGTGTAAAATTGAAAACTGCTAATTGCGTCTTTTCTTTTAAATCCGGGGTAGCAAAAACAATTGTTAAAAAAAGAAAAGAAATTTTAGAATTCTAGCTTCTTTTGCAAAAAACTGCTTATCGTTTCCCTTTTTTTTTCTCACTCTTTTTCATAAGAAAGATCTTTATCGGACACCGTATATGATTTATGCATTCCAGAAAAAGTCAAAAACGCAAAATTCTAGAGTGAAAATTAATTTCAAATGAGGGCGTTGTGTTCTTTGAGGGTAGAAAACAATGAGAGCGCCTATTACAAGGGGGTCGTTAAATGAACAAAAAAGAAAGACGAGTGTCCCTTCTTTCCTCTTCAAGAAGGATTTCTCACCTCGACCCTAGCTTTTCTAGATGGGAGATAAAAAGAGAGAAATTCGTCTACCAAGCAGGAACCAGCCAAGTTTCATTTGGGGAATATGTTATCAAAAAACATTTGAATGATTCTCTCATCCTAAAGAAAACTGTCCATCAGCCCGACACGCGTTTACATGGAAGTCAGACTTTCTGTTCTGTAAGCAAAACACACTCAACAAGTCTGAAGTACGAGTACACATCAAAAAGCAGTTTGGAGTCACCAACAGTTTGGACATACTTTTCTGCTATCCTGCTACTAACTTCACGGAGTTAATATGGTAATCACAGCAAAAAATGAACTGTTGTTTTTACAGTACAATACTTGCAGCTAAGGCTCCAACTTAAAACTGTAAAATGCACAGTAATAAACTGTAAAAGTACTAATTTTAGTTTTTTACTATAAAGTTAGGAATTTTATTGACTTAAAACTTAGCTGTATTATACTGTAAAAGCAACAGTATAATACTGGCAGCAGAGGTTCCAGTTTTAAACTGCAAAATGCACGGTAATAAACTGTAAAATTAGCAATTTTGCAGTTTATTGCTGTAAAATTAGCAATCTTACAGTTTAATACTGCAAAAACAGAAATTTTACAGTTCATTACTGTAAAATTAGAAATTTTTACAATTTATTACTATAACATTAGCTGTATTATACTGTAAAAACAACATTCATTTTTTACAATGTACGATCCGTAAAGCAAATACCGATTTGAAAAGAAAAAAGACATAAAACATCTTTTTTTGGCAAAACAAAATATCATTGTATGAAAATGAATTTCGTAAATTATATTCAAATATCGTTTCCACCATACTTCAGACATTTATCGTAGCTGTAAAACAACTTTTCTGTGCGCACTTCATGAAAAGATACCGCCATTGAAACAGCCACTGTTGAAAATCGTTTTTTACTTCGTCGTTGCCATTAGAGCACATTTCTCTAAAACCACGCTTTCAGTTCTACAGCCAGTGCTAGAGAGAAAGTCTAATTCTACTGGTGTGTCCCTCAACACTCCAATACAAAAAATCAGTAGGGTGTTGTTCGATCAAACGCTTTCCTTACAACCCTGATCTTACACCTTCTAATTCCCATTTGTTCTTGATTTTGAAACAGGATTTTAGGGGCAGTTGCTTTGACAATTATGACCATATTGGCTATGCAAAAAAGGTATCCAACTGTTGTTTCACTGGCGTCATCTTTCATGAAGGAGGAGTAGAAAAGTTGGATTCCGCTACGACAAATGTCTGAATACTGCCATGCTAGGCGCAAGAGTAGTATTTGCAGTCGCGCTCAAACTGAGATATTACTCTTTAATCATTTGCACCACCGTGTATTTGATCCAAATGACACTTTTTCAGAATTTTTTTTAAAAATATTTTCCGTTCTCAAATGAACATAAAAATACGTCACATAATTCAGTTTTGTTAAAAGGTGCAGACACAACTTTTGTGCTTAGCAGGGCAGAATAGTGGTGGCAACTGGGTGGGAAACAGGAGCACCCCGATGGGGGGTTACGGCAGTTCACTGAGACCTCCCAATAATTTCTGTATTCGACACATTTTGCTGACGATTCGGCAATTTGAAGACAATATTGCAATATTGCGATTATTTGCTCTTTTTAGTTTTTAGAATTGGTTTTTTAAAAGATGCCTAATGTTTTTTTTCTCACTGAATGTTATACATGTACGACATGTGTGCATGCTTGTATTTATCATTCCGTAAAATTAGAACTTCATTTGGCAAATTGATAATTTTCCCTATCCCAAACATTTTAGTTCGGAGCGCCCCTGAAAAGCACACCGGCGTGGCAAGAAATGTCGCCACCAGTCCCTATCCGGGCTCGAGTCCGGGCATCATAAAAGCCGGAGACGTATGGCCCAATCGATACCAGTGACACGCTTCTGCCGCTGCCGCCTATCGCCAAATTTAATAAACAGTCAGCTGAGCGCTCTAAAGGATCGAGGCCTCATCAAACATTTAGCGCCGGGCCGCGGGACCGAGGACACATTGCCGGCACTCGAAACGCGAGGGATTAATTCCTGTCCACTTCCATTTCTTTAATAGCCCGGCGCGATTTTAAGGGCCGATTAAGGGACTCTGATTCCGAGGGATTCATTTTTCGCTTCGCCAATTTGCCTGAATGAAGAAGCTCTTCCTGCAGAGAGCGTATTGTGGCCTCGAGCATTGCTGGTTGGTTTCGAAGAGAACAGATGCTGAGGATGGAATAGTCATTCCATCTCCACCATCTGATTAGAAGGGATTAATTTCTAATTTTAAAGGGGCTTAGTTACCAAAGTTATCTTTTACTTCGTGAGACAGTATTTAACTCTACCAATAAGCGTTTTTCGAAATGTTGCAGATGTATTTTTCAAAAATGTTGTCTTTGTACTTTAAAACATTTATGTTCGCTATATTTCATTCTATTAAAATGCTAACTGTTGCTTTTAATCACTTAAAAAAGCAATATGTCTATTTCTTTTTACACGGATTAAAGGACTCTGATTGGGAGGGATTTATTTTTTGCTTCGCCAATTTGCCTGAATGAAGGTCTTCCTGCAGGGCCTCGAGCATTGCCGGTGGTTTCGAAGAGAACAGATGCTGGGAATGGAATAGTCATTCTAACTCCACCATCTAATTAGAAGGGATTAATTTCCTGTTTTAAGAGAGCTGAATTACCAAAGTTATTTTTTTTTTACAGAAACGGAATTAAACTCTACTCAATGTTTTCAGAAGTCATACAGACGTTGAATTTTTCAAAAATGTCGTCTTTGCACCTATAAAACTTTTATGCCCGTCATACTCCATTTTATTGATGCAAACAGTTGCTTTTATTCATTGTTTTACAAATTATGTATATTTCTTTTACACCAATTATGGGCTGATTCACAAATATTCCTTTTTCGCTGCGGCGATTTTCTTGAATGAAGACACGTGGTCTTCCCGCAGAATGTTGAGGAGAGTCAAGCACTGCTGAGAGGTTTTTAAAAAAAGAGGGGTACGACTGTTCTGTAAAATAGTTATTGTATCTTGAGCGTTTGATTAGAAAGGATCAATTTTTAATATTTCAACATTTATTTTAAGGCGGTTAAATAGACAGACAAAGTCTTTTTTTTTCTTAAAGACCATGGCGGACACTATCAGTCTTCTGAGTCTTCCGGTAGTATTTTTTTGCTTTTAAATGTCGTCATTGTATCGGTAAAATTTTTATAATTGTCATACTTAGTTTTATGAATAGAGAAATAGTCGAGTCATTCCAAGTGAAATCAACAAGCCTCAAAACTTGACCATCACCAATTTCAAAAAAAATCATAGGGTTGAATACGTCTATAAAGTGATACAAAAAAAATGATTTTTAAAAATTTTTTCAGGTGTTAGTTTTTTGTATGGGACCCCCTAAAAAACTCGAAAAATGGCAAAAAGTCGAATTTTGGTACATACAAAGATTTAATTTTCTCAGCTTCTATTGCAGCTAAAATCTTTTGTTATATGTAATTTTAAAGCTCTTTAAACAAGCTTTCATATGATATATGACTTGACAAGTTTTCGTGATGTTAAAATTTCAAGGTCACCGAAAGCATTCTTAGACCTTGAATATCTCAAAAAGTGTATTTTTTTAAAAATCTGAAAAATATATATATATTACTTCCCAATGTAGTGCATATGTGGTAAAAATTTCAGAATGGAACAGCAATGGGATCTGGATGAAAAGGGACATAGACTTTTTACACTATTACCACTTTATTGCAATGCCATGGTTCCTGGAGATATATAATACAGAAATATTGCTAACTGTGAAATACCGTCACTTATAACAACCGTCACTTATAACTAGCATTGCAATAAAGTGGTAATAGTGTAAAAAGTCTATGGCCCTTTTCATCCAGATCCCATTGCTGTCCCATTCTGAAATTTTTACTACATATACACTACATTGGGAAGTAATATATTTTTTTTTTCAGATTTTTAAAAAATACTTTTTGAGATATTCAATGTCAAATAATGCTTTCGGTGACCTTGAAATTTTAACATCACGAGAACTTGTCAAGTCATCTATCACATGAAAGCTTCTTTAAAGAGCTTTAAAATGACATATAACAAAAGACTTTAGCTGCAATAGAAGCTGAGAAAATTAAATCTTTGTATGTACCAAAATTCGACTTTTTGCCATTTTTCGAGTTTTTTAGGGGGTCCCATACAAAAAACTAACAGCTGAAAAAAAATTAAAAAATCATTTTTTTGTATCACTTTATAGACGTGTTCAACCCTATGTTTTTTTTTTTTTTTTTTTTGAAATTGGTGATGATCAAGTTTTGAGGCTTGTTGATTTCACTTGGAATGACCCAGTCTCTTTCCTATTAAGTTTTTTCCTGAAAAACGTTGAGATTGGATAAATTCAAACTACTGAAGGTTTTAAAGAGATTAGATGCTGAGAATGGAATTGTCACACCTGATACGGAATCAAAGATTTAAAAGATATAACGTAGATCAAAAATACTTGTTACGCATAGCTGTATATAAGCTGGTGTTTATTTTAGTTGTGATTTAATTTCATTATTTTTAAAATAACGGAAAAATGAATAACAAAAACCATCTTTTTAAACAATAATACTGTACTAAACAGTTGCTAGACACGCGGCATATTTTATTTAGGCCTATACTCCCTCTTATACTCCATTCTCCTCTCTCTGATTTCTTATCTAAAATTTTATATTATCCAATATTTTACTTAGTAACTGAAAAGGAGGATGAATCCTCGTTTAAGGTCCGGCGATAAATTATTAAATCTGGCAGCCATTAGATTTATGGTTTCTAATTTAGATTTATGGTTATCTGGCAACCATTTATTAATTCTGCCCACAGTCTGAAAAAAATCGCCAAACCCGGACCTTAAAGTAGGAATTTACCGAAAAGGATGTACTTCAAAGCATAAACTTATTTATGAAAAAAATAAAAATGTCTTACTTGATAATGCAATAACTATAAGGCAAAACTTCTTACCTGAAAAAGAAAGAGAAAAGTGAAACAATTAGAAAAACAAATTTCAAAAGAAAAACATAGTCAATAAAAGATACAGTAAGGGCAATTCAATTTTTAATCCTCCTTAGCAGTGGTCCAAGTTGTTGTTAGAAGACCGAACCCGACATTTTTGCCAAACTTAATCTACCCTTGATTAATCTCAATAATTATTTAGACACTGCATTTTTGTAGTTGAAACAGAACGATAACAATGAATATTGTTTACATCATTGTAAAAACTATGCAAAAAGTAAATATAAATTGTTTTCAAACCACCTTTTTTTTTTCAAATGCCTGACCGTTGTCCTAAGTAATCTAAACTGACCTTTTTTTTATTGGTGAACAAAAAATTGTTAACCAAGAGTCTTATCCCATATACAGGTGGGTTCCCCCAAATATATTTTTAAAAACTACAGCACTTTAACAGTAATAAACAACATCGATACAGCACAAATAAACAATTGAATTGCAGACACGTGTTTCGGGGTTTCAAGGAACCCCTTTTTCGAAACAACAAAGTATGAGCTTTAAGTTGTAAAATCATCGGAGAAAAGCTTTTTTTTTTTTTCATCCCAAAGCCTGTGCAAAGTGTGTGCTAAATAACCCTGAAACCCAAACATGTGTCTACAAATCAAATTCTGATTTTTGTGACATCGACGTCATTTACTGCTTTTACCTTGCTACACAAAGATACTTTTTCCTTTATACAACTACTATATTTACCAAGACACAAAAAATATCTCTGATTTTTTTTCTACCAAGATAAATTCAGGTAAACCCCAGGACATCACATTCAGTCTCCAAAAAAGCTTCGAACTAGAATAACATTATTTTTTTAAAAAATTAAAAACACTGATTAAAGTGGTGTCCACTTTTATCAGTATTTTTAAAATTTTAGCAAACTGGAAATTGAACGAAGCTTCGGTAAAGCCAAAGCGCCGGCTTTCACCAAAGCTTCGGCCTGGCCGAATAATGAGGGGGTGATTCGGTGCATCCATAAGCTCATATTTTTTGCATTAAAAAACGCTTTAATTTGTAACGCGGAAACACGTGTCTGCAGTACTTCTGCGCATTTTTACTTTTCAACGTTGTATTATACGCTTTTAAATAGAAGCTACTTCCTAGAATTATTATGTGACCTAAAACTTGATTATATCAGTTGGTATTATTTTAAAGATCAACTTAACTGAAGAGCATGCTTTTCATATTTCAGATAATGTGCTTCATATTACTTATTGACAATGTCTGCTTTTTCTGGTACTATCAGTACAAAATTAAAGTAAATATTGAAATTAGAGAAATTAATTTAAAAATAAGATAGTAAGCTAAAAATATTGTGTAACACTAAGAATATTAAAACGCATGGAATATTGTAATATATTGTACGAACTTATTACGTATTTAATGTTAAAAGTTTAATCTGTAAAGCAGCCGAAGCTTCGGAATTCCGCGCTTTGTCCTTTCATCAAGCAAAGGACATGCCCGCGAAGTGCTTGGCACAAATTCAGTTCTTAAGTTTCCGCAGAAAATATGCACGTATGAAGAGAAAAAGTGAAGAAATAATATCCGTGGTAACAAACGTTATGAAAGGGAGGAAAAAATCTGGGTTTAACTATTAAAAAATAATTAAGACTCTCTCTTTATCTTGTCAGACAAATGCAGCAGTCTCATTCCTCCAAAAATTCTTGACTTATAGCTTCTCGGAATTATCCCTTTTCGAATGGGGAGGGGGGGGGGGCTGGATATCAAACAATAGAATTTTTTCCTGTGGCGGAAGAGGGGTAGGTTCATCAAAACAGCTCTTACATGAATATATTACCCTACTGAGATTAGCAATATAATAGTGAAAAAATGGGCTTTTTGAAGGTCGGTGTTTTATTTATTTTTTATTTATTTATTTATTTATTTATTTATTTTTTTGGCGAGGTGGGTGGGGGGTACAGTAGATGCTACACAATAAGGGCCCCTGAGTTGACAAATGTTTAGAGCCCGTTTAAGAGTAAATATGTAAGTTTCAGAATAATATTGTCAACAAAAACTTTGCTAGTTATTTAGCATGAGATACTATGTGAAACTTACCGAATACCGCCAAACTAACACTAGAATTCATATCTCACTTATGTTTCCAAACGTAGCGTGATATCAGTAACGTGTAACTAAATGGTCGCCAGTTTAAGACGTCTCACTCCAGTTCAATTATTTCAGTTTTATGAATTCAAACCCTCAGTACATCGCACCTCATTATATCATTCATTGGGGTGCATCGTGGTTTTCCTTTGTCTCCCGAAAAAGTATTTTTTTTTTTTTAATTTTGTTTTACATCAGAGAAAACAAGTTACATTTCTCAAAGAAAAAAAAAAAAATTTTTTTGTTCATCTAATCGATGAACAAACCTAGCATGTTTTCCATTCATCTAAATTCATCCTAGTTAAAGTTGCAACTTTTGATTCGTATTCCAAGACAATCATTTTTTGCGGATTTATTAGCTCATGATCAAAATACAATCATTATATTTATACTAAATTATTAATTTAAAGAAATTTCTTTTTCAATAAACAATGTTATCAAATTATATAATACTTTTTCAAGTTATATGTATCAAACATACGGAAATTCAGTTAATTTGCATTCTATTCAATTCGTTCACTTTGACCGATTTAGCACGTTTTGTCCAATTTCTTCCGCGGTACCAAACTTTTTACAAAAAACTTGGAAAAATAGCAACCCTGCGTGTAAGTATTGATTGAATCATTCGCCGATAGTCCGTAATCGCACACAACGGAACAGCAGTAGTAGGGGGAACGTGGGGCAAAGTGAAATAGTTGAGTCGACTGATCTATTTCAAAATGAACAAATTGGAAATTTGTTCTGAAAGTCAGTGTACGTAAAAAACGAATAATGCATTTTGCAATGCAACTATTATTGAAATGTTATTTTTCATGTTTGGCAGTTATTTTGCACCTTCAAAAAAAGGTGGAAATTTTCCACCTCAAAAAACCATGGGGCAAAGCGAAACATACAATAATTTTTGAAATTAAACATTTTCTATTTGATAAATTGCAGTAATTTTCATCAAACGAATGCGCAAATAAACGAATAAACGAATTACTGATGAAAAAATAAACGAATAAATATATAAACAAATAAATGCACTAATTAATATATGAGAAAAAGAAATGAGTGATTAAAATAAAGAATGAATAACAAAATAAGTGAATGAATGAATGATTGAATAAGGGAGTTAATAAGTAAAAGCAAGTGAATAAATTAATAAATGAAGAAATACGTACGTGAATTTGAAAATTAATGCATAAGCAAAAGAAATAAACTATTTCACTTTGCACCATCCACTTTGCCCCGCGTACTTGAAAAATGACATTGAACATTTAAAATCAAAAAATGCCTAATATAATTAGTACTGCACTGAACATCAATAGGTCTCAATTAATAGCTAAACTGATAATTACAAAAATTTTTCCTTTCAAAATAGCAAGAAATATTTTTGAAAAAACACAAATATTTCAATTTTGGTATCAAATTTTTAAAATGACTTGTAAAATTTTTTCCATTAATCTTTGGAGCTATTCATTTTTTGACAAGAATCAACTATATGTCGAGGAACTTAGTTAAAATGTAATTTGATAGGTAGCGCTGCAAACGAAAATATTTTATCTTTTCACTTTGCCCCGCTATTTCACTTTGCCCCACATTCTTAATGCAGAAGTGGCTACTAAACCATTCGATTGCTCAAAACTTGTTTCATTGGCCCTTTTTGCTCTCAACGGCTCAGTTAAAGATATTTCAATTGTTTTTAATTTAATTATTTTTTTGTCGGGCCCATGCACAATTTATATCAAAAGTTTTTCATTCTTCATAAATGTTTCAATTTCTGAATCCAAGAATACTTTCGCTCTTTAAATCAAACACCAACGATGATATGCACCCGTGGATTGCTTTCCGAAAGAAGAATTGCTGTTCGAGTTGCGAAACGATTGTAGTCGTAGATCGCATCCCAGTTAGATGCATAAGTGAAAATGTTGAAATTTTTATTTAATAGCACCCCCCAAAAAAGCCTAACAAAAATCTTCAGAACATAATTTTTTTTTTCTCTTTGCAGGTTTTCACGGAAATGTTCTTGATTTACCAGTTTAATTTCAGAAGAAAAAGACTTCAAAAATGATTTTAATTTTTATCATTTACATCAAAAACAGAATTGTATTTAAATCGAAGGTTAAACTGAATTAGAAAACAAAAGCTAGTAGAACGCAACGCTTATTTGTAGTATTAAAACCTTGTAGAGCGCAACCTAAATAGGCTGAGAGAGAAAAAATAACACCAATATTTCGTTTTTAAACCAAAAAAGACATAACAATGTAAATCTTTTTAAAAAAAACTTTGATACATGTCAAAAAACGTGAACGTCATTTTATTAATGAAAGCGCTCACAATTAAAGAGATAAGTACCGCTGTGCTTCAAGGAAATAAAGAGACAAACAAGTGGGTTTTTTCTTGTAAAGAAAAGATTTTTGTAAAAAAAATTGATGTTTTTATAAAATATGCACTTTTTGTAGCAGAAAAAAAAACACCTTTGTTGTGCCTTTTTCAGTCGTTTTTTTTTTCCCCAAAACAACTCGTTATGTCAACTATGTATTAAGACACATAAAGCACATAACTAAAACTACTTCTAAATTGCCGTTTCAGTAAGCTACGCTTCCTATTTTATAAATTCATGATATAAACACACGCAAAAACGATTTTTAAAAAAATACAATATTACATAAGTTCAGATAAAATAAAATGATAAATTTAAAATTCCAAGGACACTGGCAATGCCCAACAACTTCCTCATTAATAATTTACCATGCGTCGTTTCTGAAATTTTTAATGCGTTCTAAATGAAAAAAAAAATATCCTGCATGGCAAGCAATAAGAAAATAAATTGCTAAATGCTTGTCAACTTCCACTTGAAAGCTGTTCTCAACAGGATACATCGAGAGGAGCAATCGAAATCGAGAAATTCTCTTATGAAACTGCTTAAAAATTACATTTATATCGTTTTCAATGAGAAAAGATGATAAATTACGAGTATTACTCCTCAAGAAAGTTGGACAACGATTTGCATCGCGAAACCATTAAGGTTCCTATTTTCAAGCCTTCAAGGACGAAAGCTCTTTTGTCGAAAGTTCATAAAGTTTCTTTGTAATTGATCAAGGAAAACAAAATACATTTTATAAAAACACGATTGCTGGAGTAAGTTGCAAATTGTTTTGTTTGTCAATGCAAACTTGGAACCAGTGTCACCAGGTGAGGTAGTTTCCGGCATCACTCTTTCCTCAAGTATAATTATTTTTAGCTTTGTATACAAACGTAATGTAACAACTTTCAATCTTGGAAAAGTCTGCAGTATAAATTAAAAGTAAAAAATGACAAAATTGTGTAAAAAATTTCAATAATTTTCTGCCATTTTTGGATCCAGAAACCATAGCTTTGTGATTGAAGATTCACAAGAATAGAATGTTGTTGTAATCATATTGAAAACATTAAAAAAAAAAAAAAAACTGCTGGAATCTTTCATTAATCCTTTTAATTTTTCGGAATTATTGTTCTCCAAAGTTTTTTTACTTACAGACAATCAGTAGTATTATAGCATAGCTTGACATTTGCATTATGTTTTAAACTGTAGAGCAACTTACTTTTAATTTAATTAATACTTTCTAAGTATCTAGTGCAGTTTTTTCCTGATTAAAAAGAAATAAAAAATAACATCGGTTGACGAAAATTTTTTCAACAAATTTTACCGATCTGTTTTCCAAATAAGATTGAGAAACGCTGCTTCAGACAGCAACCCGTAATTGTATTAGTATTTGTGTTAAAAAAAATCCATGCCTTGAAAAGAGCCTCATATCAGATTAGCTGAAAAACTAAATTATTAGTTCAGATGTAAAAATTGCACCCTAATTAGAGGTTCATAAGTTGTTGTTCTTTATTTTTCTTGCGAACTCATCCTTCCAGCAATATGTGAATCTTCCCTTGTCACCTGTTTCACTCGCATGTATTTATGAGCACGCCTGCAGCCGTGAAAAAGAGATCCAAACCAGAGCTCTTACCAGATCTATGCATATTTGCAAATCACAGTTAGAAAGCAGGAGTTAAGGAAATATGTAATGGAGAAGAAAAAGCATCGCTGAATTAGTAAAAAGTTTTTGCCTATGTTTTCTGCATCTGTAAAAATTCTAGCTTTTGCTTTCAAGAAATTTCGCAACTGGAGTTTTTTCTCAGACTGTTTTGGTTGTTTTCATAACCAAATGGAAATGTTCTCTTTTATTCTAAAACTTTTTACCCAAACGAAAAGGAAGTATGTCTCTACAAAACAGTTTTATTTTAATTGATCTTGGTTTTAAACTTCTGATGCAAAAGTAGTAATTTATCCGAGCATTTATACCTGTATCTTTAAAGTATAATTCAGCACAAAAACATTCTAATAGTTATATTGAAATAAACACACACGGCAAAATTTTAAAAGTATATTTCAAGTTTAAATCACCAACTTTCCTCAGCAATTTTTGCTATTCTACATTGTAAAAAAAATCTAAAACGTTGCACATTATTTGCTGGTAACGTCACGGGACTTTACGGATTTCCACCACTTTCGTGTGAAAATCCAGCATCTTTGCAAAAAAGTTCCCTGAATTGCTACATTTTACATGAATGAAAACTTCTCACTGTTATGAATAATATGCTTAGCTTCAAAATAAATATATCGAGCGTTTTTATTACGTATTTCGCCTTCAACATATAGCCAGTCCATCCAGATTAGCTAAACCCTTAATGGGGTGAAATACAGGCTCTGGATACTAGCTGTGCTAGTGTTGCAGGTAAATAAGCAGCTTGCTAGTCGCTTGCAAGTTTGTTCTGTCTGTTTGCGTTTTGTGCGCCTGGCAGCCACGGATGCTTCGATTTGAAAAAGGGGAGATAAGTTTAGGATGCGCTCTTCCCGATGCCTTCAGGTTTTGCTCGCTTGCTACTTCCTCATTGCATTTCCCCCCTATTTCGAGACAGTCTGGAGAGACTTGGCGCGTGCACAGATACGAAGGAGGTTTCATGAGAAAATGTTAGACAGTATTATTCTTTGACTACACTTGCTAAAATGCTTTAGCAGATTTCCTGGTACATCAGGATGGTGCCAAACTCTTACGAGAAACATTGCTAATTTTGCTAAGAAGACTCTTGATTCCTTCCAAAAACATAAGTCGCTTTCGTTGGGAAAGTTTCTGAAATCTTCAGGGAGATTCCGCAGGCTGATGTTAGAAAGGTCACTGACTTTTAGCGGGAAACTTTCATGTATTTTTACCTGAAATGTTGCTGACAGAATCTACGCACATTACCAGCTCATTATTTTGCAGAAATCACTATGATTTTTTTTACAGTGCAAACTGTTCTTTATTATTAAAAATAAAGAGCACGAACTGATTAAAACTCATCATATTAAACAGCTTAAGCATTTAAAAAAGGTTATGCATTTAACGTGTGCAAATGTCCTTTTCAACTGAAACATATTTGAGGGGGCACCTGGTTTCGGTCACTGAAACACTATCCATTCATTACTTTTGGAAAAAAAAAACATTCCCTGTTCAGTCAGTCTACCATTTCTTTTTAAAATTACCTACAAATTTAAAAATGTACTGCTCTAATTTTGTTAATTCGAAAACTATACATATTACAAATGGGATAGAATACTGCACTCTAAATGTACGCACTGTCTGCAAGCAAATGTTGCTCTTGTCTTTGTATGCGTATTGTCATGGAGTTGTACCGATGGCAACTCTGATAAAGTACTACTTTCGTTTTCATGTTTTTTGCTTCAACATCATTTGCAGCAACACTTTTCAACATTTCTCTCGAGCAAATGGATTTTAGATTGAATTAACGATTACGGAATTTTCTTCTTTGTTCGTCCGAAGCCCCCACAAGCTTGAATTCGAAATTCGGATGTATCACTCTGACCAGTATTGCCAAATGTCTTCTGGAACAAAATAAATCATTCCCTGCATTATATAGCATGCAGAACGCATTACATATTTTATCAGGAGTTCCATGTTTCTCGCAAAAAAACGGCAAGCACACTTCGGCCAGAAGACATTACAATAGCCCTCGGGAAAGGGGAGTTGGAAGATTATAGTCATACGGCACGTGTGACCGCGTGACCAGAAGAGGTATAGTGGACGTGATTCAGTGCCTCCCAAGCCCACAAATGGCACCAGCCCACGTAGCGCCAAAAGAGGGGATGTCACGTGCAGACAGAAGACGTGATTCCCAAGTCTTGGGGCCTTTTTCCCGCTGTTTGTTCCGAAGACAATTTGGACATGGCATTCTTTTCCGCGTTCCAGTGTGGATGGTGGAATACTTTCGATTCCTCCAAGAAGAGTAATCACTTTTTCTTAGAGAATTCATTTTTCAGGACAGTGTGGTTTGTTTTTGGCGAGTCTGGGGAGTTTCTTCATTTTTTTTTTTTTTTTGGAAATAAAAATCATTTGCTAGCTTTTCGTCAAATATTTCATGAAATAAATACTTGCATTGCTGTAAGAAGGCCATGGAAGATAACACCAGGAAATTCTCATTCGCTGTATTTCCTGCATGGGATGACTTCCCTCATAGCTCTGTGCATGATTTGTTGATCAAAAATGTTTCAAATAGCTTTTTTACTTGATGTAACTTTGGTTATTCTCATGATTTTGCAATATTTTACCACAGATTATTGGTTTCAGCACAGTGATCATTATTATATTATCTGCTCGTAATAAATGCATCCACAGACCCATGTTGTAAAAACTCAACATGATTAACAGGTGAAATTGAAAATAGTACCGCAATTACTTAGTAAGAAAGTAATCTCTTTAAATTTGCATTATTTGTCATTGCATTGTTTGTCAATTTGCATTGTTTGCCAATTTGCATTGTTTGCCAATTTGCATTGTTTGCCATAGTTGAACACATTAAATCGAATGTTTAAACTAAATCAACATACTCGTTAAAAGCAAGAGCTAGTACCGTGGTTATCCATCGAGTACGAGAGCCATTTAAATAATTAGACCTATAGTTAACTCATCCAACAAGATTTGAGAGTTGGCTAACATCCACATGAACTGACCATATATGTGTGCCTCGCTCTTCTGCCTGCTCACATAGGGGATAATTTATGTTTCCAATTACGATGACTGACTAACGTAAACTAACGAACCGTACAACCATCGAAACAACTGCGTTGCAGCAGTCAATTTCAAATGACATCTGAAAGTTTTGGAAATAACTTAACTTACTTTAACTTTAATTCAACTTAATGTCAGCTTGAATTTCCAGGGTTGTTTTTCAGGATGTATAATATTTGAAATAGCTAGTCCCAAAGCCTACCGAATTAGTATACTTCGCTAATTTGTTTTGTTCCAACTACAATCGTAGAGCTCAGCTAATACCAATTTTGAAACCATAACAGTACTTTTTGTTACGAATAAAATGCAAAATCTATGAAATATATATAAACTAAGTAATCTTGAACGTAAGTGTTTTACATTTTTTTTTTAATAACATCATTTATTAGTTAACACCAACAGTAGCGCAAGCAGAACATTCTTCTGGAGGATAGTTCATAACAGACATAATTACTAATATACCTGGTAAAACAGCTTAAAATAAAGGATTCCGAAATGTTGCAATCCTAAACTTGCTTCTAAACTGTTGCAATTTGTATTTCACTTTCAGCATTATGATTGCATTTCACGGCATTTGAAAGCATTTTTAGTCAAAATTTACAATTGGGCAAAAATTTTTGATTCTTAAAACCGCATTTACACTCATAAGTACTATCGAACAGTGTTCATTATTATCAAATAGTGTGAAAAATTGTCAAAATATTGTCATTGTACATAATTGTGAAAATTTCTAGTTTATAAATGAGCTGGACTTACAGCTGAATTCCTTCCCGTTTTGCAGAAAATATTCCGAATAACAGCACAGCTGCTTACTATATAAATAATGTTCTTGCTCACAATTTAAAAATATTGCTTATTTTGCATTCCATTCGTTAATTTAATCAGTATCACAAGTGATCTAGCCTGTACTCCTGTGCAGCACAGTTCGGTAAGGCATCGGACTCGTGTCCGGAGGGACCCAGGTTCGATCCCAGCCGATCAAAGATCCACCGCCTTGATTAATGGTGGCTGGGAGGCGTTAAAAATGTCATGGTCACAATGTCCTCCAAGTGAAACGATACCTCTGGGGGTGCTGGGCCCTAGGGTTTGCTCGACCCTAGGTTCTGGTTCAAAATTAGGAACAGAGCGCACTTCAAAGCCCTATCCCGGTTAAACCACGAAGCTGTGGTAGGTACAGGGGACCCTGGAGTGTGAAATGAAATGAAATGAAATGTGCAGCACAGTTAGCAAATACTACAGACAAATATGCGTCAAGGATCAGATCACACAATCACTGTAAAAAATTCATGTTTTTAGAGTATAATACAGCTAATTTTATAGTAAGTTTACAGTAATAAACTGTAAAATAGCTATTTCTACAGTTTATTACTACGCTTTTAGTTTTAAACTGAAACCTCTGCTGCCAGTATTACACTGTTGTTTTTACAGTATAATACAGCTCATTTTATGGTAGGCAATAAACTGTAAAATTGTTAATTTTACAGTAATAAACTGTAAAATTGCTAGTTTTACAGTAATCTGTAAAATAGCTAGTTTTACAGCAATAAACTGCAAAATATCTAGTTTTGCAGTTTATTACTGCGCTTTTAGTTTTTAACTGAAACCTCTGCTGTATTATTATACTGTCAGTATTATACTGTAAAAACAACAGCTTTTTTTTTTCAGTGTTCTTCAGACAAGTATGCAACTAGGTTCAGACTGCTCACTTGTGTTACGAAGTTCCAAATCCGGACTACCACACAATTTGTTCCCCCGCCCCCACTTATCGCAAGTGTTGATCGTCAGTATCATCCCCACTCTCACGGAATGCGTTCTCGGGCCAAATCGGCAGAACATGAAAAATTCACGGTTCATCGTGGAGCCATCACTTACTCTGATTGACCACAACCGTAACCGGTCACTCCCCCTCCTACATGCGCCGCCGTTCCCTCAAAAGAAACGGATAGCTCATGTCGGCGGCGTATTTGTGATGAACAGATTTATATCCCCCACCGACGCAACAAGGGGAGCTTTTCTGGGGAAATATCTCTGAGATTATGCAACACTGTAAAGGGTCATTCCATAGAAATGTTAACCTCAGCCGAAGGGGGAAAAATACCGAAGTGAAAAAAGTATAAATAAATAAATAAATAAATAAAAATCATACAACACAAGAAGTTTTTTAAAAAAAAGTGAAAAAGTATTGTAATTATCACTGAGATTAGCCATAATAAATAGTTTGTAGCGTGTTTACTGCTTGTTATTCGATGGTTACGTTAGTCACACTCCATCTTGAGTAAAAGTGACACTTACGACTAAAAAAAAAAAAAAATTAAGATTTAATGAATGTGTTTTATGTTTTTAAAAGCCAACTTTACACATTTTTCAAATATCTCATTCAATTTTTAACACTTGCTTAACTGTGAGAAATTTTTGCGTCACATGAGCATTCATTTTCAGGGTTACAAAAATGTTACGTTAGTCACGCTGCTATTTTGGTTGAAAAAAATATCTACTGTCAGTAATTTTGTTTTAAATTTTTAGCAGAAATGTGATACATAGATACCATGTACATTGTAAATCCACCAGCATAACTAAAAAATATTTTTAATCCTTAAGTTCCAAGCAAAAACAGTTACAAAATCAGCTCTGAATGTTACGTTAGTCATTATGGAATGACTCTTAAGTAAAGGAATATAAAAAATGAGTGTTTAACCCTTCACTGCACGATTTTTTATATTTTCATGAAAAAAGTCATATGCTACCTTTTAATAACTCTGAGTTCAGGAAAAATGAAGAAAAAAAATTATCTTAAAAATGTGCACCAAAAATGATGTTTTAATTGTTTGTTCTACATATGGCACAAAGCACATAGCATATGCTTTGTATACCGATAAGTGTAATAATCTACAATGTGTTTTGTGTCATAAGTGGTACAAACAAATTTGCCACTAAGTGTATTAAAACATTTTTAGAACAAAGGAAATAATGACTGAACACACTTCTAACGGAAATGCAGACACTCTTTTTTTCAAAAGCAAGAACTGTAATACCTAGACTAGTGCAACTAACTAGTGCATAAACATCACGCTAAACTATTGTAGCAATGTTCCAGAAGTGGCGTAAAACTCAGTTTAACTGCATTTAAAAAGTCATTGGAATATATGAGGGTTTATTTGGTTTGTGCCAGATCTGGCACACCGTGCAGTGAAGGGTTAATGTTAGAAATATTTTTACTCTCTGCCCTGAATTTTTCCCCCCTACGAAAAAAGAAAAAGAGAAATAAATACAATTGAGATTTAATGAAGTGAAATTTTTGCACAGATTTTATTTTTATTATTACTATTTTTTTTTTTTTTTTTTTTTTGGTAATTGCTCAATTTGAAGCCCCGTCATGTAGAGGAAAATGAAAATGTTTCCATTGGAAGAATAAAGGCCTCCAAATTACGAGCAGATTTGTCGTTTTTACAGTTTGTTTAAATTTGTGAAGACATTAATTCCCAACTCATTCATTTGAGCAAATATTCCATTCATATTTTAGTTTGATAACTGATTTACTTCGGGAAAACTTGGTTTGAAAGAAATTTTAACAATTTTTATGATAGAATTTATTGATTTTGATCATTTCAAAGATATTTTTGGACTATTTTGAAACCCTCTAAACATTAACACAGAGAAACTTAAACCTCTTAATCTAAGAGACCAATAGTAAAAATTACTTCTAAATGCTAAAAACGCAAGAAGATTGCAGAGATCTGAATATGTTATTTGTTTTTAAGTTCCAGCAATAGAAGATAAAATCGGTAAGTTCTTATAATATTATTAGCTCACAATTCGAGACCTATAAAATTTGAACGTAATCGAAAGCATAATGATGTGTTCAATTTTAGTAACTCTACATTCAACTACCGAAAGTTTTTCCTTTGCAATGAATTCAACTTTAAGTTGTGCGTGGCTTTTGCGTGCTTTTGTGGAGATTTTTCAAATTTTGAATTTGCAGCTTTAAAATGTGTATTCCCCTCAGTCAGTCTCCAGCTACAATCCGGCTCGTGACTATCCAGTCTCTTTACTATCCGGCTTAGGACGAAAATGAGAAATATTGGAAGCGGTTGTGTGCCTTGTACTCAAGTTTTGCACATGTCAACACACGGAGTCACTAAAATGAGAATTTTTGCCATGAAATCAGGGTCGACAGGAAGTCATCTATAGGGGCTTGGTCATTAGAAGAAGCTCGCCTCAAAGTCGGAACACAAAAGTTTTATAACTTTAGTGGGAAGTTGGACCTAATGACCAAAATGACAAGTTGACAAGCCGGAGCTTTCGGCAACCCTATGTGACATGTTTACTTTCATTAATGCAAAATTTTGAGCAGACAGAATGAAGTATGATTTATTCTTTTTTTTTCTTCCTTTCTTTTTTTTAATGAATTTGGCTTACTTTTTATTTGAATATTTTGCAACTTTATAAATTAAATTTATCTTGAAATGTTAAAGTATTTTTAAAGCCTTGGCAGGTAATGTAATTATTCAGAGAGCTTCGCCTTATCTGGTTTTCTGGTTATCCGGCTTAACCTTCTGCTATTGCCGGATTGTCAGGAGGGACATTCCATGGTGACTTACGTTACATTTTGACCAATTCTTTGGCATTTAGCACCTCTGTGCAAACAAATGATGTTATATAAACCTTGTACAAAAGTGATTTATGACAATGGCAATCAAATGGGAAATTAAAATGCAAAAATCTTTGATGCATTTAAATTTTACAAAATTTAGCAGCCAAAACTAATACAGTAACTTACGTTACACAAAATTCTCTCTTTGTGTAACGTAAGTTACTGTTTTATTTTTGACTGCTAAATTTTGTAAAATTTAAATGCATCAAAGATTTTTGCATTTTAATTTCGCTTTTGATCACCATTTTCATAAATCACTTTTGTACAAAGTTTATATTACATTATTTGTTTGCACAGAGGTGCTAAATGCCAAAGAATTGGTCAAAAATGTAACGTAAGTTACCATGGAATGTCCCAGTAGTTGACTGTATTTGAATATAGTAAGCGCATTGTTCAATTTTTAATTCATTTGTACACTTTAATAAAATAATAATTATTATTATTATTATTTCACTTTTCGCAAAACATGAGTAACTTGCATTCAGCCTGTTTGATCAAAAAATTGGAATCGTTTAAAATATTTACTGCCTTGGGAGCTTTTCCATAATTTTGAACAAAACTCATATCCCAGTCCTTAAAATTTTATGGGAGAGTCACGGGCTACACACGATTTGAATGCTAACATCTGGGCAACGACTGATGTGAAAATGAAAAAAGAAAAATCCAGAAAAGGAAACAAAAAGTCTTCTTCGCACCTACTCACCGTGCTGGCACCACCCCTTTGGAAACAACGGTCCTTCCCTCCTCATCAGCCATCACAGTCACGTGACCCCACGAATTTCGAGTCACGCATCTTCCTCACGTGCGGAAACGTGCAGTGCGTGAACGGAAGACTCAATTCACGCGCGCGCGCGTCCACACAGTTCTGGACGTCGTTTGCACGTTGGCTTTTTTTTTTTTTTTCTTTTTCGAAACTCGACGACCGTCATTGGATGGAGAAGAAGATAGAGCATCGTGACGTCACGATAGGAACAATGTGGCCCGACGAGTCCGGCAGAAAGAGACTTCGGCGGTCTTGAGTCCAGATTCGAGGTTCTCTTTTTTTTCTCGCCTGTCTCCACTTCTTCGGAATTTTATTCGATTTTCTGCATTTATTTCCAACCCGGAAAAGGAATAAATACGGATCAGCAGGCATATTTGTATTTTTTCTTCAGATTTTTTTCCCCTGACATTTATACCGGAGTCAAAATACTGTTAAATAACAAACGATGGAAAAACTAACCGGACGGATTATGCAGAAAAAACGTAATGAGGAAAACGGAAGTGTCTTCACCTGCAAAAACAAATTAAAAAACGAAAGGAAACAAACGTTTTTGATCATGAAATATGAGATAAATTTTTTTCACAGGTTGTAACGATATTTTTTGTGGAATGTTTCCGGATTTTAAATCTTTAGTAATGATTGCTGCTCCTCCAATTCTTGCATATTTTCTTGCTTGGAATTTGTAGATCAATTTTGAAGCAATGTGATATATTCTTATTTTGAAAATGAAGTAAAAAAAGAAAAAAACAAGTTTCTGTCCCGCAATACAACAAGAATGACGATAAAAGCATTTTAATACCCTCTACATCACTTATATATTTCGCTTTTTGAAAAAGTTTTTTTTTTTTTTAATAATATTAAAATTGCCATGCTGACGGAGTTAAATTTTAATGCACGTATCTTTTAGAACATTTGCTTTAATTTAAATTAAAAACTGCTTTCTCCATCGGGGTTCTTTCAAGAGTGTACAAGTTTTATCGAATCATTCCACTGAAGAAAGATTTGATCTTCTAAAAGGGAAGTTTGATTCTACAGAGTTTAACAGTTGAAGAAAGTACATAGTAATTAACGTAGACGAATGCTATTACAATCTTCTGGGGATAATTAAGCGGCTGAAGAATTAGTAAGTGAATTTTATTTTTGAAATCGAAAGCTATCTGAATTTGAGCAATTTGAAGCTATGAAAATGAATCTGTGAAATGAATTTCGTTTCAAACGGTAGATATTTTGTACAGGAACGGACAACAATTTTTAGAAGAAAAAATTCTCAATCTGAAGAATAAAATTCCAACTTTAAAGAATGATGCAATAATAGCACTCCTATTATACGTGTACAATTTAATGAAATATGAAGCGAAACATTGGGCGTCAATAGAAAACAATTTTTAAAAGAAAAAAAGAGTTTTTGATGATGCAATATTGGCTCTAAATCTGGCAAATCGTCAGAAAATTTGCCGAATAACGAAATTTTTACAATGTCACACTGATCTCTCGCAACCTCTCACTGGGGCAATCCTGATTCCGCACGTAAAAATGTCAGAGTTACTCAAATTCGATTGAACCCTTTATACCCCGACAGGACTCAGAAGTCCCGGTTATATTAATTTACTATTATGAATCTTTATATGGCTGGAATCATGCTGAAGCTTTTAAATACCACTCCTTGTACTTAGCTGAGTGGCCGACAGATGGTTCCTCTGCAATCGGAAACAGTTTTTTGGGGGGCCCAAAGGCGTAGGGGGGCTTAGACTCCCAAAATTTTCACATTTTTTTAATTAGATAAATATGCTTTTTGCTGTATTTTCAACTAAAAAAACCAAAAAAAAAGCATAAAAAATCATTCATAGATTAATTTGAGACATAAACGGTTAAAGCAATTTATCGATGCCTCCTCTGATGATTGGATGAAAGCGCTTGGTTAGGCTTTTCTTGGAAGCAAAATTTTTGCGTTTAAAATACTTGCTTTTATTGTAAGGACACTAACTACACTACAGTGCTTACCTACACTGTAGGACTACTAACTAAAGGAATATGCAATGTAAGATTGAAATTTTTGTAAAAGTGACTATACTGAAGAAAAATACGCGTTAACATAAAAAAGCAAAACTATAGTACAAAACAGTTAAAGTCTTAGATCTATAATTTAATTTAGAGGAACATTTTAACAAAAATGAGTTGATTTTTCATTGCTTTGATTCAACACTATTTAAAATATACGTTTGCAGGTGCACGACTTTACATTTATATAAATATTTTAAACAATATATGCATCAAATAATAAATAAATTTTAAATGTTTCGTAAATTTTTTTGAGGGGAGGGAGGAAGCGCATACGAAGCCCTTGACCACAGTACTATGCACAAATTTGGAGCCCGACATGCTTCAAAATAAACATGTTTTTCGATTGTATTTTAACTATTTGAAAAACAGTCGTTTTAGCTGTCGGCAGCAGAACATACGCTAAATAGGAAAATTATTTTGATCTAAGTTTCGATTCCGATGAGTTTCACTTCTCCAATTGTTATTCAAGACAATTGAGAAACACGAATAAAAACAACAATTACAAAGAAAACAGGTTTTCGCTTTCATTGTTGCCAAACTCTTACGAAAATGTGTGTTTTCGAAAGTGTAGGCATTGACACAAAACAATCATAACACTATTTATTAAACTTTCGCCACTGCCCTTGATATACCCTTTGGTTCCCAATGCGGAGAGAGACTTTGAAATCAAAACAAGCAGGCGGACAAATGCAGAAACATCGAATTTCGCAACTGCGGGAACCTGTTCTTGGCCAATATACCTACCCGAGAGCTATCGAGAGGCCTTAATTACAACTTACGATGTTCTAAAGCCCTCGTCCGTTTTGTCATTAATCTTACTTTAAGCTTTCTTTTACTCATTGAGGGAAAATTTATCTCGCTTTTTTCCCCCCTCGCTAGAGCAATTATAACCGTTGGGAGTATAACGACGTCCGAAGAGATTTGATCTTTTTGACCGTTTTCCTTGTTTTATATTTTGTTTCAAATGATGCTTTATATACTTTAGATGTATGACCTTGACCTTAACCTTAACATAGTGATTTCCAAACTTTACATATGCGCCCCCTTTTTTTTTCAACCAAAATTGCTCTGCCTACTTTAAGTTTTCGAAATTATTTGATTCAATAAGAGCTATGTTGGGGTTACAATTTTTTATAGGTACAAAAAATAATACCAGTAGTTTCTATGCATCAAAGAACAATTATTTAATAGTACATTATAGTAGCGTGTTTCCCTGAAAATAGGACCTAATAAAAAAGCAAGCCCTAGCATGATTTTTTTTCTACTTTAATATAAGCCCTACCACAAAAAATACGCCCCTGTTTAGATCGTCATTCAAAAGAATGCTTATAATACAGCAGATTAACTAACTTGTATTCACTATAAGCAAGATGGGAACTTTACTTCTGAATGACCTAAAATAAATGCAGCAAATATGCCCATTGGAAGCAAAACAAACGGATATGCTTCCTTTAACTTAAACATTGAAGTATTTTTCAAGAATTTTGTTTTAGAAACGACGTTTAGCATTTTTATTTAATATTATAAAAACAATTTAAAATAATAGAGTTTAATGCTCAGATAAAATGAGTGCAAAAAGAAAAAGTTGTACTTATTTCCTGAACTGGAAACTGTAAATGAATTGTTCACTTGAAAGCAATGAGCTTGGTATTCTCAAAGATAATGGACATAAAATGTTGCGATTAAACACTTGAAAAAATAGTCATAGCCTGAAAGTAAACCCTAGCAAATCTTTTACAGCAAAACTTAACCCATTTATGCCCAGTAGCCTAAAAACGGGACGCTTGTTAGTTACAGGGCTGGTCTTAGGCCGATTGGACCGATTTTTCCCAATCGGGCCCCGCGCTAGCAAGGGGCCCGGCGCTGACAAATTATTTTCGCTTTTAGGTAAATGTTAAGAAAAACTGTATCAAAATAAAAAGCTATTTGGCAATATTTAATTGATGTTTTATCTGTTTGAAAGTATGGTGCTACGTTTAGTTCAATTTATGGTGTAGGAGCAAGGGGCCTCGCGCCGACAAATTATTTTCGCCTTTAGGTAAATGTTAAGAAAAACTGTATCAAAATAAAAAGCTATTTGGCAATATTTAACTGATGTTTTATCTGTTTGAAAGTATGGTGCTACGTTTAGTTCAATTTATGGTGTAGGAGCAAGGGGCCCCGCGCCGACAAATTATTTTCGCATTTAGGTAAATGTTAAGGAAAACTATCAAAATAAAAAGCTATTTGGCAATATTTAACTCATGTTTAATCTGTTTGAAAGTATGGTGCTACGTTTAGTTCAATTTATGATGTAGGAGCAAGGGGCCCGCGCCGACAAATTATTTTCGCCTTTAGGTAAATGTTAAGAAAAACTGTATCAAAATAAAAAGCTATTTGACAATATTTAACTGATGTTTTATCTGTTTGAAAGTATGGTGCTACGTTTAGTTCAATTTATGGTGTAGGAGCAAGGGGCCCCGCGCCGACAAATTATTTTCGCCTTTAGGTAAATGTGAAGGAAAACTGTATCAAAATAAAAAGCTATTTGGCAATATTTAACTGATGTTTTATCTGTTTGAAAGTATGGTGCTACGTTTAGTTCAATTTATGGTGTAGGAGCAAGGGGCCCCGCGCCGACAAATTATTTTCGCCTTTAGGTAAATGTTAAGGAAAACTGTATCAAAATAAAAATCTATTTGGCAATATTTAACTGATGTTTAATCTGTTTGAAAGTATGGTGCTACGTTTAGTTAAATTTATGGTGTAGGAGAACTTTCCGAAACTTTTGACATCTCTATTATTCTGTTGAAGTTATCAGATACATTCCCAAAACCACTACTATCAGATAAATTATTAGAAAAATTTAAACATCTGTCGATTTGAACATCTTAAATCCAGGGTCGTACCTACTCTATTGTCAAAAGAAAAAAGAAAAAAATAATCCATAATCGGCCTGTCTCAACGTCAAAATTCTAAAAGATTATCGTCACTTAATATTATGGCTATAGGGGTCCCTCGCAGGACCTTATTGTACTGATGTCTCCCATTTAAGGGGCAATTAAGGTATTTACTTATTTATTTGGAGGCGGGCTTATTAAAATTCATCAACAATGAAATGTTCTCCCAGAAAACACTACCGATGTATACGGTGCCAGTAAGAAACGTAAAGGGAAACCCAAGAGCATTTTTCACCCGATGAATTTGACTCCAGGGGTGTTTATATAAGGGGACCCATGAGGCCCTATTTTCTACGAAAATAAACAAACACACCTTATCAAAATAATTTCAGAGCTTTTTCCCCAAAAAAAGAAAACGTACGAGAGGTTACCAAAGAATATATAGTCTGTGAGGTTACAGCAAACCGTCCCGCATAGCTAGAGGTGGATGGCAATGTTTAATCTTTTCACGAGTGGCGTAACGAAAGGATAGGTGCTTTCCAGTGCCAGATTACTTAGTTCTTGTTAATCTAATCAAAAATGCAATATGCTTTTTCGGATATATGAAACAGTTACATAAGTAGTCTTTTCATCATCAACGAAAGGCGCAGGGATATGAATGGGTCAGGGAAGGTGCATAAAATAGAAAGAAAGGTTAGTCTGTAATGGCTTGTTTTAGCCAAATCATTGATTTGTTATTATTTTTTTTTCTTATTTTGTAAAATAATAATAATAAAAACAAAAAATTTTTCATTTTAAAAATAGTTATATTCATTTAAGACTCAAACTAAATGTAATCATTTTGCAAAGGGGGCCCCCGCCAGAGTTCTCCAATCGGGCCCCGCATTTGCTAAGGCCGGCCCTGGTTAGTTACTGCACACAAAAACCTGTAATAGGTATATCTTTTTGATAAAGCTGTTTTTCACAAGTTAAATAGTCCTTCTTCTTGAAAAAAACCAGTTAGTCACTATTTGGACTTCAGAGTTATTTATTGACAACTATTTTCTGACAAATCAGTCAAGCAACAATCCACCATGGGTAGCCACAGACGGTAAGTTTTTTTCGCGAACTTATTTTTCATAAAATTAAACTATTTTAAAATGATTTGCTTAAAATTGATCACAGATGCCTTCTGTAATGTTACTTTGCAAAAGTAAAGTCAAGTATGGTCGTATTTTGCTCACATATCTGCAAAATATCCCATAAAGAGGACGTTAAATAACTTAATAAATATGGCAACGACGAACTATTTTAAGTCTAAAATGTATGTAAAATATTCCAAGTAAGAGTTTTAAGCAGATAAAAATTAAAAAAAAATGTTCAAAAAAACTTGGGCATAAATGGGTTAATATAAGACCAGATAGCTTGGCACGAGCATTGATCATTTGACTAAATCTAACAAATCTTCCAAAATTAGTTACAAATAGATGTTTACAATTCATGAGTGAACTCTATTAATAAAGCAATAATACGATGAGTAGGCTTGTTTCTCCAAGTGCGGTGCGATTAAAAAGATATCCTTGTCCCGTGTGCAAGTCATCACTGCCATAGCACAATAACGGCTTGCAGGTTCTTATTTCAAGACGTCAATTGTTTTTTTTTTTTTTTTCGTTTATTTTTAATTTATGTCTTTATTTATTTTCATACATTTTGGTACCCAAATTGCATTTTTTATTACTATTTACCAGCTCCGAAAAAAAATTGAGCGCATCTAGTACTTAAAACTGTTTGAACAATATTGAAACTTGGGATTGGAGTTCCCGGGAGAAAAAAAGAGATCCAGCATCTATCCCCTGTCATTCATTTGAATTTTGACAACTGTGTGCGATTGCCATTTAATTACGTTTAAAGATAGCTATTATTTCATTATAACAAATTTTCTCCCATTTGTAATTTAGAGACGTTGATAAATGTTTAAAAAGACTAACACCCACGTCTACCAGATTCTAAAAGAAAGTTCTTTAAAATATATTACTGAAAGGGATCACACTTAATTGAAAAATATTTACAAAGCAAACAAACATAACATAGTTTACCTACATACTGGTTTTAATTTGTTTATTCCGGAGAAGCACAAAAATGAGTTCACTCAATCAACAAAAGGTTTAGAACACGAAATATTTTTTGTTAAATTTTGTTGCCAGATTTCCTATCCGCATAAAATACATTTAAATATTTTGTTGCCAGATTTTGTATGCATTAATTTGATCCTTAAACTTTATCTAAACAACAGACCATAGTTCTAAATTATTTTTTTTTTCACAAATCATGGTCTGCTTTAAAAAGCAATAGAAAGAAGAAAAATCAAAGCAACAGCTGAATTAAAATGAAACGAAACAATTTCACAAAGTCAACAAAGTTTTGTAAAGGATTTTTTTTTTCTTTAATAATATGTTATACCTGATTATTACTATTACTATTATTATTGTTGTCATTATTGTTATTATTATTATTGTTACTATAATTATTATTATTATTGTTATTGTTATTATTAATGTTATTATTGTTGTTATTATTAATATTATTATTATTGTTATTATTAATATTATTATTATTGTTATTATTATTATTATTATTATTATTATTATTATTATTATTATTGTTATTATTGTTATTAAAATTATTATTATTAATATTATTATTATTGATATTATTAAAATTAATATTTTTGTAATTACTTTCATCAAATCTTTTCTTGTAATCTTGTCTAGAGACTAAGGCTGGAATTCAAGTGAAACACGGACGATCGCAACTCACCAATGCAATCGCAAATTCTCAAATTTGGATTCAAGTGAAACGTTACAATTGCTACGAGATGCTATTCTATAGCAATTCCTTCCAGCAGGGCATTCCTTCCAGTAAACTTCCAGCAGTGATTGCAATTGCGATTGCCTCAAAGCGATTGCAATGGTGTTTCACTTGAATTCGGCCCAAAATTTGGCTTGGGGAATCAGAAATTTAATTTGAAAAAGTTTTATCATTTACTTCAACTTTTTTTTTCCAGATGAATATTTTCTTTACAACATTTCTTTCAAAAAACAATTCTAAGGATTCCGTGAGTAAACAAAATTTCATTCAATGAATCAGAAAAAGCTTACAAATATATATCTAAAGATTTGTTTAGATATATATTTGTTCGAAAATATTCTTTTTATAAAAAGTTCTTTGATCATTGTGTCATCCAAAGCCGGTTGACATAAATAGCAATTACAATATCAAGCAATGATCACCCTGCTGCTAAGCCGTGTTTATGGCCGAGATAGCAATCCCCGTTTATCGTCAAAGAATAGCAGAAACAAATCCACACACATTTACGGAAAAAATCCCCTATCCCATTCCAACCCTTCAATACCCACAATCTCTTATTGAAATCTGCAAGATAAGAGAAGCGGGTTGCAAATCAATCATTGAGATTTAACTTGTATTTCCAGACGCATATTTAAGTGATACAGCAGAGAGCCACTATGCATTTAAAGTGTTCTATTAGAGAACAGTATATGGACGTAACTGCCTTAACCCCTGAAAGTATGACCGATGAAGGTTAGGAAAGGGAAGGAGTATTAAATGTTTATATGGCAATAAATTTCGTCGAAATTATTTCATAAACCTCAATAGCGGAAGTTTAAGAAGGATAAACAAAGAAACAAAACAAGGATAATGCATCGGAAAAGTATTATGGGCACATAAAGCAATTTAATCATTCACTTATGATGATGCTACTCCATTATTTGTTTCCTTCTACCTTTCAATCTCTCTTTTATTTACTTAAGACGTTTATGCATTTGAATATTCATTCATTTCGTCATTCATTTATTTTATACTAAACTACTTTTTCTGGCTTAGGGATGGTCACTTACTGCTTATTGTTTATTCAGTCACCGGTCCAACTCTGCTATTCATTTTCTTATTTCCCTACTTTATTCCTTTCCCACTCATTAATGCAGATATTTTCTTTGCCCTCAACTAATTAGGTGTTTGTTGATTCATTTATGTTTTCATTTCATTATAAAGTCATTCATTCGATCTTCATTGATTTCATAGTTTTGTTGTTTAACCCTCAGACTCTCTATTAACTTATAAATTAATTTATTAACCATCTGTAAAGTTATTTAATCTTTATAAACTCGTTAATTTTCATTATTATCTCAGGTCGGCAATCATTATTTAAGTATGTACATATTCAATATCATTAATTCATTGATTTGTCTGCCCTTCTTTAATTAAGTTATAGTTCTTTTTACACTGATTTGTTAATTTTTACTATTCATTGATGTTTTATCGAACTACTTTAATTGCTTGCTTTTATGTTGGACCAAGAAATAGCGCTGCTTTGTATTTCAGTTAAAGGAACAAGTAAAACTTCTTTTTATTTTAATTAGAAGTGTACCGAGTAGCATTTTGGGCCGAGTATTGAGTACTCGGACTTTCACTACTCGTCCGAGTACCGAGTTGCCGAGTACTCGATATGACACTTATTGCACCACATTTTAAGATACAATTCTGATTATTACAAAAATATATAGAATTTTTTATTTTAAATTATTTTCCTAAGTATTGCTTCACCCAAAATAGTCACAATCTTTTTCTTGTAAAAAAAGGAAGACTTCATTTTACCTTTATGTATTATTATCACTAAACCCAAAACTTGAATTTTCAAGATGATAGTTCCAAAAAATTCGCATCATAGTTTGCAAATGATTCAAAATAAATTAGAATATGTTTTAAATGTTATTTTGTCATCAGTCTATGAAATTGCTCTTAGAGATCACGTAAACTGTTCCAAGCCAAAGGTAAATTTACACAGTGATATGTGACATGGTAAAGATAGTTACACACAAATGTATATTCATGCATTTCCACATTGCAAATGCATATTCATGCATTTGCAGTGTAGAAACATAATGTAGAAAGATGATGTAGAACCATAATGTAGAAACATGATGTAGAAAGATAATGTAGAAACATGATGTAGAAACATAATGTAGAAACATAAAGGTCATAGCTAACTTTCACCTTGTGTTGATTTTAAAGGTGGAGGTTTTTTTTACTTGTTTTGACTCATACATAGAAAACAGTTTTATTTTATAAATAAAACAATTATGAATTTCTTAAACATTTTATTATCTTGAAAAATATTCAATTTTTACAACTACTCGGCATTGGAAGAGTACCGAATACTCAGTGCACCACTAATTTCAATAATGCATGAGCTTTTCAAAAATGACGAGGGGTCATTCAGATAGTTTTGCAAAAAAGGTTTCGCTGCTGCTCCTACAATATCCACATTTCTATCAGATCAATATTTATCGAATTCATCGTTTATGGAATTATTTGCGTCAATGTTGGGGCAAGAAATGATGCTGCTCCATATTTCAGCTAAGACAATATGTAGAACGTCTTCCATTTGATTTATACCTGAGTTTAACAAATATGGGAAAGGATCATACAGATGGTTTGACAAAGTCACTCCAGGAAAACTGTTGGAGCCGCTGCTTATAACAGACCCCTATTTATCTAACTTATTGTTTATCGAATTACTCGCTTCTATGTTGAGCTAAGAAATGGTACTGCTTCGTATTTCAGCAAAAATATCAAGCAGAACGAACCAGATCGATGTAACACTGAGTAAACTAATTACGTAACAGCTGGCGTGCTGGGAAAAGTGTGTCCTTCGGGGATACCTGCGGAAACTTCCACTTAAGAACTTAGTAATATCACCCTATGAGCTGCGTGATGTCCCGTGGCCAAGCGAACCCCATAACTCAAGCGATATTAACAAGATTTCATACTACAAAACATCAGGGAAATTTATGGTACACAATGTTGCTCCAAACAATTTTCGCGTCTTGTCCTCATTGTTTGAAGAGATTCAACCTTATTACTACTCAGTGGCGTAACTTCAAATTTAGGGCCCCCCCGCAGAAAATATGATTGCCCCCCCCCCCCCCCACACACACATAAAAAAAGAAACAAAATTTTTGAAAAAAAAAATTCAGAAAAAATTTAAAACTCATATCAGGTTTTTATGTTTCTTATTCATTTTTTATATTTTAGGTTTCTTGACTTTCGTAATAAATCTACAATGTAGTATGAAAGGTGATGAAAGTAAAGAACGAATTAAGATTGTAAGTGTAATAAAACATTATCGCGTGGAGATAACTCTTGTCCCTCGCGAACGTGGAAATCGAAAGAAAACAGCTTTGGGGCCTCGCGGACCAAATAAATGCAATCGAATTCATAATTGAAAAAAAAAAAAGTCGAATTTATTTTGGGCCCCTACCAATTTTGGGCCCCCCCGCGTTGCGGGGTCTTGCGGGTACGAAGTTACGCCACTGTTACTACTGCTGTGTGCCATGAAAAAAAAATTCTCAAAGCACCCTTTAAAAAATATCTTCTCGGCACGCGAGGTCACGTGACTTCTACCCACCAATTGTGGCTCTCCCTCTTTTGGTTGCCGCCCACATTAGTTTCTTTTTCTGGAGATATGGTTACAGTGAAACAATGCACTGCTAGTCTGGATTTAATTAGGCGTACGCACAAGGAATGTAATTAAAATTCCCCGTGTTCTTTTCGCATTATGTATGCAAGTCTCGTATCTCACGGTAAGATGTTATTCAACGAGCATTAATCAGTTCTTAAGAGAGGCAATATGGAACTATTTTTTCGACTATTGTTCCACCATTCTCATTTTGATCTATGGAACAACAAATCTGAATGCTTTCAAAAAAGATTTATTTCAGTAGTGCTTACTGAGAACAATTGGTAGAAATAAATATTCATGGCTGAGTTTAATGTGATAAAATAATAAAAGCTTATTTACTGCGCAAGTTTTTATTCAGTGAAAAAAATGGCTAAGGTTGAACAATTATGCCTAAATAGAAAATTTCATTCATTAATCACGGCAAGGAAGTTAAAACAATTCAATGAACAAAGTACCAAGTAATAAAAAAGTTTTGTTGCTTGGCATAATTATTCTTTTGCTATAAGAGTATTAAATCGCCTTCCAGCGGACATTTTCTAAATATCGGTACATCTGTTTCGTAAAATCCTTTACTTAGAATACATTTTTCTGGCCATCAACGTCCCCTAATGGTGGGTTTCAATTTGTATTTTAGTAGCTAAAGCACTCTGCAATTTGCTTAATTATTCTAAAAAGCAAAACTGTTTTACTTAAAACTTATTTGGTTTCACTTCTCATACGATTCCAAACAAAACTCGCAAAATATGACGTAAAACTCCTCGAAAAAAATATTGGCGTGGTGTAACAAGTTTCAGATAGTTGTCATTATTACAGTGGAGTCTCGACTTATAATTAAGGATTATTAGTCCTAAACCTATAAGTCCTAACCCTGCCAAACCTATTCCGCAAGTTAGAGTTGTAAAAAATTGTACACGACTATTTGTTAAATAATCACACTTATTTCACTTGTAAGCACCCCCCTTAAATTTGTTTAAAACCATTCTGTAACTATATGTATTACTATTTCTCTCATAAAAAATAAATGTATACCCTTTTTTTCTTAATCTCTTAAGCTGTGCTTTTTAACATGAAGTACGATTACGATGCACTAATCAATGATCAATGAAAGAGAATGAGAGTGACATAAAGCATAATTCTACATGTACATGCACAATGTGCAATAATAATAACAAAACGCAGCTCCACAGTTATAACGCTTTTAACCGTCAAGAAAATGAAGATCTTGATAATTGGTGCTTTGCGGCTGATCAGATCATCATCAGTGTTCTGTATATTGAAGATTTTAAACTAAGAAAAATTCTCCCTGAAATACGTTACTAGTGAAACACTCGTTTTATATATCCATTCTCGCGTAAGTTAAACTGTATTGTAGCGCGAACTCCTTGTATTATTATTATTACTGTTGTTATTATTATGTTTTAATGCAACTTTATGACAAGAAACTGAAAAAATGTGAAAACAATATGGCAAAAATTGAGTGTAAACATTGTCACAAGGAGTGTCAGACATCCAAATGGTTGACAATATAGTGTATTTTTCTCCTTTCACAAATTTATTTAAAAAAGTGGCAATTCTTCTGGAAAAGAAGCAATTCAACTTATTCATTCATGTTAAATTTGCAGTTTGATATTCTGCAATATTTATATTTATTTGTAACAAGTTTAACTTTATTTTTAAAGGAAGTTTTTATTCTCTGCCATATACCCCTGTCTGGTGAAGCATCTCTTGGCAAAGTTAAATTCCTCGTGCAGTGTCGCATCGAATAGAGCCCGGTTAGTTCCATCTAGTGGGGAAACTGGGCGTCAAAATTCTCGTGACAATGGCATTCCGCCAATAGTGGTTCCACATGAAAGAATGGGTGCCGGTCTTGGGGAATGCACCAGGTCTGCAAATGGCTAGTAGCCAAAGGCAGCACCGTTTATCTGGCAAACAGAAAATCAGTCAAATGTAAATATAATTTTTTGATAACATACAGTGAAGTTCAAAGTTCAGGAAATAACTTATAAAAAAGTGAAAAACATCGAAAATGACCGAGGTTCATTTTAATATCCTTTGGTCAGTTACATGCCCGTTTTCAAGTATCATTTACAAGGCTTTGGTTGAAACATGTGACCGACTCAAAAACCTTTAGAAGTGTAGGACTCTTTATAATTTTAAGAACCCACTTTAGTACTATAGTTTCCTCAAGTGATGCCAGAGTTTTTAGGGAAGGACGGCAAACCAATATGTCTTGTGCTATGGTATTTTTATCTGAAATGATAGCCAACAGAGCAACTCGTGAATCACTGAAGGTAACCACCCTGTGGGCCAAAAATGCCAACGTCGATAGCTCTAAGGGTTACACATTCATATAAGGGTATTCTTACACATTCTAAATGGAACACTTTTATTAGCGACAAACACATACACTAACTCACAGAAAAACATTATCAACTGGCAAGATCCGCTTTCTCATATAAGCTTAAGCCGCATAGCGTCGGTTGCAGAGTTAAATTATAATTTGCATAAACACGCTCCATATTTTTTTGTCAAACGGCATGGCAGCTAACTTATGAATCGCAGCAATTTCACCATCAAACGCTATAATTTGGCCCACAGGGACGTAGAATTTGAAGAAAATTGATACTCTAGCTATGTGTTTGCTCTTTGGTCTGTGCAATGGACAGATTCTTTTGCAGAGTTAAAAAATTCTTCAAAGCCCAGCTCTTAGTTGCAGAATGTTTCTATTTTAATTTGCGTACGATATACTACATTTACAAAGCACAAACAAACCATCGCTTACATTTTCTTTAATAATAGCTTTTCTGTTCTTACAGGTATGAACGCTTCGTCCAAGTTCGAGACACCGCCTTTTAATAGGCACCGCATAAAGAGCTTGTATGTGGGCAAAGATCGTGTTGCCGATAAGAATAGTGTAATAAGTATTGATGCCTTTTTCGGGTGATATCTCAGCTCGTTTCATCTCTTCATTATTACGCGATAAAACATTTCACACTTCTGGATCTGGCCGCACCTTTTCGCACGGGAACTAGCAGCGTAGTAGGGGAAAATGGTTTCCCCCGAATTGGAGGAGTTGGAAGAAATATTGAATTAGTTCATGTAATACGGGAATAGCTGTGAAATCATATAATTAGCAGGAGTTTCACCTTTAAAAAAATCTGACATGACCGGTGTCATACAAATTTTTGTCTCACTTATTGCAAAAAATCAGCTGTTGTTTTTACAGTTTAATACTTGCAACAGAGGTTCCAGTTTAAAACAGTAAAAGCACAGTAATAAACTGCAAAGCTAGCTATTTTACAATTTATTACTATAAAATCACTGTAAAATTAATTGTAATATACTGTAAAAGCAACATCTAATTTTTAGTCAAAAATCACTAATGACAAATTAAAAGTTTTCAGTGTGGATACATGTCAGCATTTTTTAATTTATTGTGAGAACGTAAATATAGAAATACGAAGATGCGTAGTGGATAATAGCTAACTAAAAGCTAAATAATTGATGGAAAAGAGCCACTCACAATGAAAAATCATAGAGACTAGGTCAAAATTTTAATAAGTGCAAAAAATACCAAGAGTTAAGTAAACTTTCTAATAACTGAAGATGAAATCATCATGACGGGGAGGGGGGAGATTTTACTGTCTGCATAAAAAATCCTAATAATTGACGAAAGAATCCTTATAATGAGAGAAAATAAATAACTGTGAATTGAAAAATATGAAAAGTTTGAAAAAAGTTAAAAATGAAAGGGTACTTTTATGAATGTCGAAAAATACCTAACGGTGGATAAAAAAAAATCTGCTGATTCATGAAAGATCTCAACAATTGAAGTAAAGACATTCATGATTCTCAAAGAGAACCACAATGAATAAGCGAAAAATTCTACACTGTAAAAAATAGATGTTTTTACACAGCTAATTTTACAGTAATAAACTGTAAAATTGCTAATTTCACAGTTATAAACTGTAAAATTGCTAATTTTACAGTACTAGACCGTAAAATTGCTAGTGTACAATAATAAACTGTAAAATTGCCAATTTTACAGTAATAAACTGTAAAATTGCTAATTTTACAGTAATAGACTTAAAATTGCTAGTTTTGCAGTACTAGACTGTAAAATTGCCAGTACAGTAATAAACTGTAAAATTGCTAGTTTTGCAGTACTAGACTGTAAAATTGCCAGTACAGTAATAAACTGTAAAATTGCTAATTTACAATAATCAACTGTAAAGTTGCTAATTTACAGTAATAAACTGTAAAATTACTAATTTACAGTAATAAACTGTAAAATTGCTAATTTTACAGTACTAGACTGTAAAATTGCCAGTGTACAGTAATAAACTAAAATTGCTAATTTTACAGTAGTAGACTGTAAAATTGCTAATTTACAGTAATAAACTGTAAAATTACTAGTTTCACTGTTTATTACTGCTCAGTTTACACTGAAGTGACAAAAGTCATGGGATAGCAATATGCAAATTTTCAGATGGCAGTAGCATCTCATAGAACAGGTATAAATGCGCAGTGCTTTTACAGAGCTTTCATTTCTGTTCAAGTTATTCATGTGAAGAGGTTTTAACGTGATGATGACCGCACGACGTGAATTAACAGACTTTGAACGCGGAATGTTAGTTGGAGCTAGACGCATGGGTCATGCCATTTCGGAAATCGTTAGAGAATTCAACATTCCCAGATCCACTGTGTCAAGAGTGTGCCGAGAGTATGAAATTTCAGGCATAACATCCCACCATGAACAGCGCAGTGGTCGACCGCCTGCACTTAAAGATCGAGACCGGCGACGTCTGCAAAGAGTCGTAAATTCTAACAGACAAGCAACACTGCGTCAAATCACCGTAGAAATCAATGTGGGACGTACAATGGACGTGTCTGCTAGAACTGTGCGGAGAAATTTGGATTTCTTGGGCTATTCCAGCAGAAGACCGACTCGAGTGCCTTTACTGACAGAACGACATCGCTTGCAGCGACTCTCGTGGGCACGTGAGCATATCGGATGGTCCCTAGATGAATGGAAAACCGTGGCCTGGTCCGATGAGTCACGATTTCAGCTGGTAAGAGCCGATGGTAGGGTTCGAGTGTGGCGCAGACCCCACGAAGCCATGGACCCAAACTGTCAGCAAGGCACTGTTCAAGCTGGTGGTGGCTCTGTAATGGTGTGGGCTGTTTTTTCATGGCATGGACTTGGTCCTCTAGTGCGACTGGACCGAACATTGACTGGAAATGCTTATGTGCAGCTACTTGGAGATCACTTGCAGCCATTCATGGACTTCATGTACCCAAACAACGATGGGATTTTTATGGATGACAATGCGCCATGTCACCGGGCCACAACTGTTCGCAATTGGTTTGAAGAAAATTCTGGACAATTCCAACGAATGATTTGGCCACCTAGATCGCCCGACATGAATCCCATTGAGCATTTATGGGACACCATCGAGAGGTCTGTTCGTGCCCAAAATCCTGCCCCATCAACGCTTTCACAATTATGGACGTCTATCGAGACAGCATGGCTCAATATTCCTGCAGAAGACTTCCAACGACTTGTTGAGTCCATGCCACGTCGAGTTGTTGCACTTCGCCGGGCAAAAGGAGGGCCGACACGATATTAAGAGGTATCCCATGACTTTTGTCACTTCAGTGTATAGTTTTAAACTAGAACCTCTGCCGCCAGTATTATACTGTTGTTTTTACAGTATAATACAGCTAATTTTACAGTAGTAAACTGTAAAATTTCTCGTTTTACAGTAATAAACTGTAAAATTGCTAATTTTACTGTAATAAACTGTAAAATTGCTAATTTTACAGTAATAAACTGTAAAATTGCTAATTTTACAGTAATAAACTGTAAAATTGCTAATTTTACAGTAGTAGACTGTAAAATTGCTAATTTACAGTAATAAACTGTAAAATTGCTAATTTACAGTAATAAACTGTAAAATTACTAGTTTCACTGTTTATTACTGCGCAGTTTATATGTTTTAAACTGGAACCTCTGCCGCCAGTATTATACTGTTGTTTTTACAGTATAATACAGCTAATTTTACAGTAGTAAACTGCAAAATTGCTAGTTTTACAGTGATAAACTGTAAAACAGCTAATTTTACAGTTCATTATTGTGCTTTTACAGTTTTAAACTTTAACCTCTGCTGCCAGTATTATACTGTAAAAAGAAGTGTATTTTTTGCAGTGTAGCACGCAAAGCGTAATGTACAACACGTAACGAGAAAATTATAAGAAAACATTTTTTTTTCTGGAAAATAGTGCAAATAACAAGTAATTCTAATTAGCAATGGACGAAAATCTAAACATTAACTCAAAAAAGTTCTGGAGATTCTGTTGTGATAAACACGACAATGAATTTTATTCCGTTCCAAACACAACTTCGCAAGAAAGGAATACTACGCTATTTTTGTTCTAAACGGCCTCTCTCTTTTTTTTTTAGAAAATTATTGGACTGATATACTGACGCTAATATTCTGTTTCAAGTAAATTTTCAAAGTGTGGAAATTCCAAAAATATATTTATTCGTTTTCCCTGTGAGGGAATTTTATCGTTTGGAATTCCCTATCGGATAATATCCACTTGCGTAACGGATTTACCCAAGTCGAAAAGGGAGTGTCAACTATCTTAGTGACATGTAAATACATATTCAGAGAATTGCTGGCTGTATCGATGGTAACATCTGTTTTCCAATTCAGTTGAGAGGTTATATTTTCTTTTTCTTGTAATATTCTTTGAGTTAGATATTCCTTTTTATATGGGACTCATATTTCAAGCTTGCTTTGATGTTTTTACATTCATCATAGAATTTAGTATTAAACAATTTCGTAGATAGTTTTGAATTTCTTTCAACCCTCAGAAAACGTCAGTTCATATTTTTTGAATTTACGATTATTTTATTTTGTTTATTTCTTTAATTTATTTACCTTAACCCTAGCTTGCCAAATTTAGAGAATAAATTTGGCAAAAATTAGATATTATTTTTACAATTAATAATTAACGGCGTTCCTATGGAGATCACTGGAGGTCATTGTGACCTCCAAATACTTACCTTTATTCCTCTAATTTTGTCTGGAGATTCCGCAAATTTGAAAACAATATTACAATACTGCATTATGTTTTACATAGTGACTTCACTTTAGGTGTAGGGAGGCGTCAGGCCCGTCATTTAGGGGGTCAGGAGGGTCAATTGCCCCCCCCCCCTCCCCTGACTTTGAGAAATCAATGTATTTACATACAAGTGGGCGTGGTTTTTGATGTTTTCCGATGAAATTGCATTGTGTTTGGACCCTTTGCCCCACCCCCTGGAAAAACTTGAAATGACGGCCATGAGAGGCGTACCAGCTCGCATTTTAATCTTTCGGAAAACTTGGGAATTCAGTCGGCAAACTGGAAATCCCCCACCCCCCACCTTCCAAATATTTACCTTTCTATGCCCACAGTCCATTCTTTTTTTTTTTATCGTAAAAACTATACTCTTTCGGTTTTTTATACATTACTTCAATAGATAGCACTCGAAAACTAAGCTGCAGTGGCGCGATTAAATAGAATGTCCTGCAAAAATGGAAACGGCCTAAGTTCGCGAATCCTGGCAGAAAAATGTCGTTTTAATTGGTTTCTTTTTCAGCAGAATTCTATTCAAACTTCCCATCATTATATATATATATTATTTCTCAAATGTGTGTTTTATTTTGATTTGTGTATGTATATTTGATTGTGAATTTATGCATTTTTTATTTCTTTCCTTATTATTGTTATTATTATTTTGTGTATGCCATTATTTTAGAATATATTACTTCATTAAACTTCAAAAGTAAAGCACCCAGTTTACAGATTTTTTTTTTCTTTTTTACCGCTATGAGTGAAAAATAAACAAACAATTCACACTTTTGCTGTTATTAAAAAAATTACTTAAAAAACATGTTTTTGCATTCCTTGTCTCAAGTACGAATGCTTCGCTAGTTTTAATTATTTGTATACAACTTTAGAAAAATTAAATGCCACTGGAATGCATATTGTGCTGCAACTGTTCCACGGTATACAATTTCATTTAAATTTAAATTTTTCATTAGTATGAACAAATACTTGAGTCAATAGCATGGATTTTTCTGTCCATATCAATGACTACAGTTTCATGAAAAATTATATTTATTTATTTAGTTATTTGTTTATTATTTACATTTTTTAACCTAATGCGTTATTACTCTGAAAATAAAAATCAAAACACAATTAAAATACTTCGTAGCATGTTTTTAGTGCTGAATAAACTAGTTTCAAGTACAGTTTGATTTATGTATGAAGTCTTTGCATGTTGACTTACGTTGATCTATTTCATTTTCTAAGAAAATTTTTTGAGCTGTATAGTAATTTGCTCATAAATAGAGTTTGGTTGAAAATTGAACCAAGCAGCAAATTTAATTATGTCAAATTACTATTAAAATTCAAGGTCATTACTTTTTTTTTTGTTCATTTTTTCTGTTCTAGTGAGTGCGAGCCAGATTCTTTTTCAACATCTAAATCAGTGGTTCTCAACGGGGGCGATACCGCCCCTCGGTGGGCGGTGGGAAGATGTTGAGGGGCGGTGAAAATTTTTTGGGCAGCAGGGGGGCGGTGGGCAGATTTTGGGCGGTAAGAGGGCGGTGGGTACATTTTCAAATGTGCTTGTGAGAACATATTTTTTGCGGGGGCGGCAGGAAACCCTCATCTCTTATATTACAGCTGGAGAGTTTAAACATTTATTTTTCTTGGACATCTCTTGAACAATGATCTTTCTCCCAACTTCTTGACGGATGGCCTAAAATTTTCTGGTAGCACTTATATTTGAGAGCCACCAGACTTGACTGACTTTTTGTGTCGTTAGAACATGCCCCGTAACATCATATGTATGTAATAGAGATGAGTTCGGGCTCACTTTTGAAGGCCCGAGCCCGCCCAAGCCCGAGAATTTTTAATCCGAGCCCGCCCGAGCCCTAGTGATATTGTCTTGTTTTGAGCCCGACCCGGCCCGAGCCCGAGTGTATCAAACACCAATGTATATTTTTAATTTCCACTTGGCACTGCCATATGGTATATTGTAATAGCAATCGCAAATATATTATAAGTGGGTGCTATCTTTTTGAATTATTATTATTATTATTGCTATTGCTGCCATTAAGAAAAACTGTTCTCACGCTCTTTAAGTACCCCAATATTTTATTCCGTGAGCGTTGTATTTGTATAAAAACTGACGATCTTAATATGAGATCGAGCCCGAGCCCGCCCGAGCCCGAAAGTTGCTTGAAGTTAAAGGGCCCGAGTCCGTCTCGGGCTCGGGCTTTCGGGCTCGGGCCGAGCCCGGCTCATCTCTAGTATGTAACAATCGCATTTTGCACGGTGCATAGTGAAAAAAGTTTGCAGAGAAAACTCCAGAACCTTGACAATTCCCTTCATCAACAAAATTGGTTTAAATTTTGTGTTTGTTATACTTCAATTTGGGAGAACGTTGGAAGGAGCTCTGACTTCCTAACATTACTAAACTTAGATTTTAAATAACTTCAATTATGAAAAATAACTTCAATTATGAAATAAAAGACCATTTTCTCCCTAGTTAATGTTACCAAAAATTGTTTAAAATTACGTCAATTTTAAATGTTTACCAGGGGTGGAATCTGAACTTATGTCTTAACACTACAAAACCTAAAACTAAAGAAACTACATTTTTATGACTTCGTTTAAGATTTCGTAGCAAATTTCGGGGGATATCCCCGACATTTTACCGCCGTCTTTATCTGATGTCGCCAAAGGCATACGTATAATTTTTGTTATCTTACCTAACCGTCAAAGCAATAAATTAATCTAAAAGAATTTCTTTGAATTGAACTTATCTTGTGATTTGTAAATTCAATTTATACCAGTTTTTTAAATTAAAACTTGATTTATAATTTTTTAAAGGTGACAGTTTCGGGCCACAATTTCAAGTCTTTGTCCTTCGTGGGAGAAATAGAAGGAACGACTTTGTTATTGCCTTTCTGCAGTAAAATCCTATATATTTACATAATAAATAAGGGATGCGTATTGCGCAGTTGCAAGTAAATAAGAACAAGACTGTTTGGGATCGGACTGTTCAGGAACTATTTGTACATAGTGTATTTCTCAAAATATATTGGTTTTCAAGCAAAATGTTGAAAAAACAGTGCATTTTTATTTCAAACCGCGTTGTTCTTATTTACCTTAAAAATGGTTCACTCATTTAATGGACCCATTCTAGGCACTTGGTTGTTATTGACACAGTTTTTAAACGGGGAAAAAATGCCCAATTTTTCGAAAAATTACCTTAAAGAAAAAAAAACATAAGCATAAGTTTTTTACTCTATAGTCATTTTTTCAACCATCTGTATGGGCAAAATTATACAGTTACACCAGTCAAGCAAACTACTCTCCCACCCCCCACCCTCTTCCACTTTTACGTCCGTTCGCAAAGGGCGGCGCTGAAAAAATTTTCAACCCTAAAGGGGCGGTAGCTGTAAAAAGGTTGAGAACCGCTGATCTAAATCATACTTCTGTATTCCATGCTCATTTAGTACACCAAAGTGCTTGCAAAACAACAAACGTGGTACTCAGTAAAAATATTAAACATAAAAATATTATTTTTCGAAAAGGAAACTATGAGGTTAAAAGAAAAGAAAAAATCGAAAATGATTACGAGAATGCATTTTGTAAAAACTGTCTTTTCTGTTGTACTTAAAAACGAAAGCTTGACGCTCAACGTTGCTTTTTGCTACACACAAATTATTGCAAGAATGATTCGTTTAGCCTCCTATACGCTCTAAGTTTCAAAATGAAATGCAAATATATTTTTTGAATATCTAATATGCTAAGTTATTCTTTATCCAATAAGAAAAGTGAAAAAAACAACGTATTTCTAAAAGTTCATATAAATTGGTAAAACTTTCAGTATATTAAACCCGTACCATAATCAATCCTCGTCGAAAAGATTTTATCAAAAATATTCAATAATTCATTTGAATGCGAAATCGGAGCAACTACTTTTGTCGCATTATATTTGATTAAGCACCACTTTATAACTGTCACAACAGGAATGATTAATATATTTCTTTTCTTTCGCGATATTTCTTCTTCATCTTAAAACACACCACGCGACAATGTGCTGTGAGCACACTGGAAAAAAACCCAGCAAGATAAGTATTATCTTAACTGAGATGCGCTCTGAGATTGCCAGAGATTTTGAGAAAACCAAGCTAGTATGTCTGCCATTTTGTGGAGCATCAAAGCTACGCGCTGCAAAACAGCCGTACCGGTTACAAAATGTTCATCACTGTTCTACCGTGCTAAGCAGAAAGTAAAAACCCTACTTTTTAACATATATTCGAGTTATTGTCACTAGGTGCTTTTATGATGTATTTTAACTGCCTACAAGTTTTATGGTCATTTGAGAACGTAAATATTTTTTTTTTTTAATTCTGAAAAAATATCATCTGAACTAAAGGTCAAGACTAGCGGTTGCCACTCACCAGTGGCGACTAAAATTATTTTTTGGTGACTACAAGATGTTATGTTGGTCGCCAAACTGCAATGCATGCAAAATTGAGTGAAGTGGGATTACAATTTTGGTTAAAGTGGCCACCTACAAAGCCAAAAGGGCCACTAACTTTTTTGGGTTTACTGGCCACTGGTCACTATCATTTTTTTTTAGTCTCAAGCTTTAATCTGAACCAAATACATGGAGGCACACAACTTAAAACAGTAATATCGCAATTTGAACTCCACTACAGAAACCACTTTTACGCCTAGCGCTTCATTATAGCTCTGTTTGTCGACATATTTTTACCTGGTAATTATAAGAGTACATGACTCGTGTACTCTTATAATTACCAGGTAAAAATATGACTCGTGTACTCTTATAATTACCAGATAATTCAGCGCCAAGTCTTTTTGGAAAGGCACTGCACCTTTCCAGACCTGTCATTTGGGCGATCAGGGGATTCAACTGACCCCTCCCCCCCCCCTGGATTGGAAGAACATTTTGTAATTATACATTTTTGCACATATTTTGATACTATTTTTCCTATAAAATGTTTTGAGAACAGCTCCTTGTCCTCACCCAATAGGAAATTCTAAAACGAGCCTGGTCCAACCTTCTTTTTTGCATTGCTCAATTCACCTTCCTTTCTTCCCCCCTTTGAAGTTTTAACAAAACTTCGTCACAAAAGGCAAGTTTTTTTGGACATGAAACACATTTCCTTCCTTTATCTTGGAATATTATTTGAATATAAATCAGAATTTTCTATGTCTTTCACATAATCTCCTAAACTAAATATTAAAAATATTCTTAGTGATCATTTTAAATACTATAGGATTTTGTACGCATATAGTATACATAAAAATGTACCTTTTATACTTCGAAATTTCTATTCAAAAATGCACTTTTTCAGGGTGGTCAAGGCTTCATCCCCAACCAACACGTGAAGAGAGAACAAGTTTCCCACGCCATGCTGAGACGTGTGATAATTCTTTGACTTCACTTTAAAAAAAAAGGGGGGGGGGGGATTGTGGAAAAAAAGTTCATAGGAATTTCAAAAGTCAAATTTAATTTCATATTAAAATGATTATTCGCAGTTCTAGAGCTTGAACCAGCCACCTTGCGGTGATTTAAGAAATTAGCCAATGAGGTAAAACATTTCAGCTTTCACGGACCAGGCAGATGTCTTATTGGACAGGTCACATCCTATGTAGCTCCATTAGCCAGAGACTACAGTGCCCCCGTCTATAGTTTATTTGAATTTCGAATTGCCACAATAATATACATGTTATTGTCTTAGAGGTCTTTGAAATCATAAGCGAATGTAATTCCCAAGAATTTAACCCTTTATGCACTGAGGGTACTCAGAAGTACTGCTTACATTAATTTAGTATCATAGATCCTAAATGGCTGGAATCATGCTGGTACACGGAGAACAAATATCGGGAAAGTACCATTCCCTGTATTTACTTTGCCACCTCCTTATATTTTGCTGAGATGCCGACAGATGGTACCTTCAATCGGAAATAGTTATCATAGCGAGCCTTAGACTCTAGTGAGTGTAGAAATGTTTATACTCTGTATATGGGCCCCAAAGCAGAATACTGCTAAATTTGGAACGTACGTCGCAGAACAGATACTTGCACTGCAGAACAATTCTGCTCAAATGTGAGGAAAAATTTCCTGTAGAAAAGGCAGATTTTCCTCGGCAATAAGTTTTTATGACTAAAGATTCTTCTGGAGATTTCTCCAAATTTTCTCTCAAATTACGCGCTAAAATCAAAAGATCGAATTTTTTGCGACATTTGCAGAAGTTTCGATTCAATTCGAACTGCACAAAATCTGCAAAATTTGCTTCAAAATTACATGTTTAGTAAAAAATATTTGCCGAAAACCAATAGATTTCTGCAGAAAATTATCTTTGGCTACACTTGTTTTATGCCCCTTAATATCCCTCCTCAACGACTAATCCGTAAATGATTAGCTATATGAGGTAAAAATATTACATTCAACATCTTTGTGTAGCCATCATTTGGTTGTACTATTTGCCATGTGCTGTTATTCCGAGTGAAAACATGATTTCTAATGTGGTATCAAAGTACTCAGAGTTCCTGGATGTTTGAAGGAACAGAGCAGCTCTTTTAGCTGCGAAGAATGAAGGCATAGTACAGGTTTTTCCATTTTCTGTCAAGAACATGAGCCTGAAATCTTAATTTCATGCTTTCCTTTGCAGTTAAAACTGTGTACAAGACAAATAAACAAATATTCCTGTCATGGTCCTACATGTAAATTTTGATTTTGGGATCATTTTTTAAAAAAGGTCACGTTTCTATGCTTGAAGTACTTGCAGAACAGTTTTGGTCGAATGATTTTACGTTGCAAAACATCACAAAGTATTCTGCTTTGGGGTATATATGGGTGATTCTACGCTGTTTGAATTCAGACGGCCGATGGAAAAACTTCATGTGAAATTGATTGTTTTAATGTTTTTGTATGGTTAAGCATTAAAGGCCATTATCTTTGATATGAACTACCCAATTAATTCATTACAACTATTTTATTTTAGCATTAATAGCTGAAAATATCCATAAATGTAGACCCCCCTGGCTTGTCCAAATACTAGTTTTTATACAAACATGTTCAATGTTCAATTTTTGATAACTTGACCCAATGGTTTTTTTTATTGAACCATACTCATACATAAACATTGAAACCTATTTTATCAATAAGCATTGAAAAAATATTTATTAATATATTTAAAAAATACACTTTTTGACGGGCCATATCAACAGTTTCACCCTCCACTGGCGAATTTCAAAGACTGAAATTTTGCACAAAAAATGCAAAAGGTTGACCTTGACTGCGAATAACCAGTGTAATACAGAGTAAAGTTAAAAGCAAGCTAAGTGGTTTTAAAAAATCGAATATTATTGCATTGGTTATCGTTGAAAGTGCCGAAAAGCGTACTGCGCCAGTTGCTGTAGTATTTCCCCTGGTAAGTATAAGTTTTTATATTTAATCGTTACCTAAATGTGCGTATGCATATTGCATAATGTAATGCTTATTGTGTGCAGACATTACGGAATACGTGATTTTATGGTAAGAAGAAAGGCGATGTTTTTTTTTATAGGTAATGTGTGATTTTGTCACTTCTCTGGCGTCACTCTCCTGCGCAGTTTTGTTCCTCAAAAGGGTAAATATACATTAAAACTGCGTTATAAGCACAATAAATTTCATTTTTAATCTTAATTGCCCCTGCGAATGCAGTCTGAATGAACGTAAATAATGTGGGAAGTATTTTTATTTAGGATCTGAAGTGCGACTTGTATGCAACACGTCGTGTTTCCAATATTGTTTTTTTTTTTTTTTTTAATTTTATTACAACGCGAATTTTCTTTTTTTTTTTAATACAGTTCTTGTAGAAATGAGTTCATACTCTGATTTTACACCAAAAATAAGTTAAATAATAGTAAATCAAACCAGAATTCTGCCAATAGTGTCACTCCCCTGGCAATGCATTTTCCCCTGGTATCGATAAAACCCGCAAAAACTGGAATTTCGTCTGGCCCTTACCACTACAATCATAAAAATAGCTGCGACTAGTGATTTAATGAGTGTGAAATTAAACAGATTATTTTTTCTTTGGGGACACAAAAAACTCATTGATCGTAGACTCACCCATATAAAGTCATTTGATTTATTTTCAACTTAAAAAAAAAAAACTAAAAAAGTCACTGCCAAATTAATTCAGGACATAACGGGTAAAAGGATTTTCTTTCAAACATTAAATGTCCCCAAGATTATTTAGGACACCTTGAAGCACTTTTTTGAAAACCACTTTGATTTTCAACTCTGACTGATTGACTGAACCCTGATGATAGACTCCTATAGATTGACAGTCCTGTGTATAAACGAGTGCTGTATATACAATACAAGTGAGTTTAATCTCGCGAACATGGAAAACAGGGGTGATAGCATGACGCAGAAGACTTCATCGTGTCTGCAAACACGAAAAAAAACAACACTTCATATTCATAGCCAGGCGTTTGAGGATCAATTATACTCAACAGATAATCATCTTAAGAGGCCGCTGTTGGTACCATCAAATTCGTGACGCCTCCCGGGCCAACAGGGGGCGCCACAGTGAAAGGGCCGTTTAGCGGGGGGCCCCGAGGGGGGTTAAAGAGGTCGCATTGCTACCGAAACGAAACAAAGAATATAAAAAGGTCTTCATTGTTTCACACTGCGGCAACACGAAATTTCAATTGGCAGAGAAGCGATTATTTCAATCGGCCCTCCGCCACTTGCGGATGTACGGAGGGGAAAATTAATAGATTGTGTGATTCGGCTTTCCTCGTTTTTTGTGTGATTGTGTGGGGATAATTTCACAGCTGAATGGCTCCGGCAATGATAGTTCATTGCTGCATCCCAGAATTTATGTTCTCTTGATCCACCAATCAAAGGACTGGAAGTTTTTATGGCAGATCTTTCCACTAGAATTCCCTCCTATGATATGCTGCTTCGGAGACAAAGGTTTGATAATGGATAATTAGAAATCTTCAGATAGAATTCATGATACAGAAGGTTAAAAAATAATTGGATTTCTATGAAATTACTAAATGTTCCTCAAACCCTCTGGCTGCTAAATTTCCTTAACCAAGTCGCTTTCTTGTTTTGTTTTTTTAAATCAATAACAAATTGCAATTTTTTTTCGTTTTGGGCTTTAGATGCCATGTAGTCCCTTTTTCAGAGTAGCCCCTTAGTCTGTTATAGGGGGCCTCCCATTAGGCCACCTTCTACGACGTCCACTGGCCTCAGAGTTTGCCACCTGGTGGGTGACCGGTGCTCCACCAACTTATGGCGTCCACCGGCCTCCGCTCTTTCGAGTGGTGGTACCCATGTCCTGCACACACACACACACTGCAATTAGTCATTGCGAAAAACGTAATTTGAATGTAAGAAGTCTTTTTTTTTTTGGTAAAAAAACAGCATAAAACTATGTACGAAATTTACCCAAATTTAGCTTCGAAAGATAAATATCATTAAACGGTTTAAGAAAACTATTTCACATTCTTTGTCCCCAAAATAAAGTTTCATTACACCCCCCAACCCCCCGCACCTATTTTCTGTACTTCGATACCTGTGCAAATTTCATTTATATATATATATATATATATATATATATATATATATATATATATATGTGTGTGTGTGTCTGTGCATTGAAATAAATTGGAATTCACTGATTTGACCAATTATAGTCACACTCGTTTAGCTTACTAAAAAATAGTAATGATCATGCCAGCTGGAACGCGTTATTTTTAGGAAATATTGAAGAAAAGTATTCAATATCATATATTTTTCTTACACTATTTATAATCAAATTTAAAGTATCTTGATCTACCATTTCAAATATTAAAATTAAAAATATGGATAACGGAAAACTTGCTGTGGAAAGATTCTTTTACATAACAAAAACAATTAGTATAATAAATAGAACTATTCTACTGCTGAATTTATTAATTACCGTTTGCCAGATTTAGCTTACATTTTAAAGCAGTTTCTTACAAACTTTTGAGTAACAATGACCAAAAAATTAATTATTACTTAAATATCTTAATTAAAACCGCAATAAATGAATGATAGAAAAAATAAAGAATGCGTACAATAAAACTGCGTTGTGGTTTAAAAACAAAAAGGCCCTGTCAAATCCTTAAGCAGGAAATCCTTCAGAAACTTAAATACTAAAAATATTCACTACTGATGACCTAGAAGAGAGCATAGAAATCCCACTGTGGATAAAAACTTATATTTTGGAAAAACGTCATGGGGAGGGGGGATATTCTTGAAAAATGTTATTTTGCGAATCCATTCATCCTCTAACATCGACTACAAACTTAGTATTGGCAATATAAAGCAAAACCGTCCATTAATCCTTGGGTACACCTTACTAGTCCTTTATAAGACTTAAAAGCTAGATTTTCAAAAAAAAAAAAAAAATGGACACGGGGCCCTTTACGTTCCATGTACAGATTTAGACAAATAGAACTGAAACGGTTCCGCTTGAATGTTATAACTTTGGCGCAAAAATATCATGCAAAATTAACATATTCGCCAAGTATGAAATTAACAGACTCAATAACTCACGACCGAAGTGTGATAATCTTGAAAAATGCTTAATCTTTCATAGTTCTATGTGCTTAACGAGAGTATGAATTTTTAGTGATATACACAAAGTGCTCGAGTCGCAAAAGCAAAGTGCATTTCGCTGTATTAATTTTAATGCTTTTAGTGGTATAGGCAAAAATTCTTGCTTTAAAAACCTATGAAGACAAACCACCAGGACGAACACGGACTCTAGTCCTGAATACTTCGGTTAAAAGCCCAATTTTTAACTGAATGCAAGCGGAAGTTTGTAATTTATCTCCATAAATCTACAAACTGTTTTAAGTGTATTTTTTATCAGCAAAATGTGTACTGTTCGTTTATTTTTCGCCAAAAGCCTCGGGCGGCTCAATTAAAAAACATATGTTAAATGATACCTTATTTATGAAGTTCAACTACGTAATATGAAAGTTACGGGGTTCTCCCAAAAGTAAAAAAAAGGGAGCAATAATTTGTATGAGTACAGCACTTTTGAATGTAATCCAATTCTTCTGGAGTGCTATACAGAAATACAGTTCCTTAGAAATTAAGGAGAATTGAGTATTGAGTTTAAATAAAAAAAATACAAATACTCTGCTAATATAACTACGTACAAAAGTAATATCGGCGCCCATGGATATGAGGTAGAGAAACAGAGTTTAGTAATGACATTCAGATTTTAATAAAAATTCTGTTCTCGTACATTGTATTCTCATCGAAGGTCAGATCCTATTATAGATTGCCACTCGATAATTTCTGTCGTCTTGCTAGAAGACACGCTTTGCTGCCTTGAATAAATTTTAGTTTTATGGCATTGTGATCATTGAATTAAATTGCCCTTGAATCTACCAGTACTTTAAAAAGTTGAAAGACTCATAGTTTGATCCAAATACTGAAGCTCAACTTTCTTTTCAGAAATTCATAATTATGAATGACATTAAACACAATTTTAAGGAATGAACTGTTAATTGTTAAAACTGGGAGAGCTGTTATCGTTCTGTTTCAGGAGTCACCATTTTTCTGACATACTTTAAACTTGCAAACGATGCTGAATCTAGATTTTTTCAGAATACCTTGCTGGAAGTGAAAGCTTGTTAAGGGGCTCCGGGCTCAAATCCCGGATAGAGCATGGGCGTACTTTCTCCCTTCTGTCCTTCTCCCATCTTTGTGCGGATGTGTTTTTGTGCTGTGAATGGTTGCCTACCTTATAAATTGGTCCAAATGGCATATGTGTACTGTGAAAGTTGGACACCAAAGTACGATGAAGTTGGAAAAGTGAAGAAGCGCACAACAAATTACCAACTTAGCTGGAGCAAGACATAAACAACATTAAATAAACTATATTCATTTCACTAAGGTACTTAAGTCTCTGGGGACCTCCCCTCCCCCTTACTCTTAAAAGTAAAAATTTCCGCAGTTAATTTTTTCAAGTAAAATTAATAATTTATTCATCCGGAAGGAAATGAACCGTCCTTGAAAATGTTTTTGCAATGTTAAATATTGTTTTAAAAACCAAATTATTGTCTCTGTCTCAGTCCTTTGTCTCCTCTGAAGTAAAAAAAAAGCATTTTACAAACATGATATTCTTGTTCTTTAGAACATATTTGCAGGATTCTCTAACATTTCTGAAATTTCTTACACGTTTTGCGTAGAAAGGGTCACGATTGCTTTTTTCAGCAATTGAAAAGTTTTTTTTTTTTTTTTGCAAGTCAGTCATGACCTTACACATGGTCCCTAGAAATCTTAAAACGCTCTTCAATCAAATAGTTTCAAAAGTTATCCATCGAAAAAGAACTCCAATGATTGATGGCGGGTAACCGTGTAACAGAGTCTGCATTCAAATGAACACCGCATGGATATTTTTGCACGCAATCCCTCGCCAAATTACGAATCATAAAAACAAACCAAAATAAATTTGACGTAATAATAAAAACAAGGAGTCACGGCATTTTTGCAGCCGACATAATTATCGCCATTTTTAAACATTATGTTAATTATCGGCCAGGGAATTTTTCGCCGTGACCGGGTAACGCCTATTTTTTCTTGGATAAAATAAGAAAAATGTTGCTTCATAAACGGTAGCGCACAGGGATAAAGTGCTTCTGCTACTTGGCCGGTAGTTGGCGCTGGCGACGTTACTGGAATTTAATTATTGGGCAGTGTTCTTCCAGGCTCAACAATATTCTTGTAAGTAACATATCCAGTAATTTTAGACGATGGTGCAGGCACGATTTTCGTATTAGGATTGTTTCAATGAACGTTCGTGAGAATTTTCAATCACAGGGCTTGTGAATATTTGCGGAATGCGTATTTCGGTTTCAAGCTATCACGACTTAAAGTGCTGCTTCAAAATTCATGGCTCAAAAACTGAATTCATTTGCGGCATAAACACCTTGGCTGAGTAGTACTTTGGAATCATTTATTAACATAATGGCACTTAATTGGTGATAGCAAAAAATTGAACATGAATTTGTAGCCAGTTTATTGTTCGTAGAAAAGAGCTCGTTTCGAGTCAGAAATCATTGATTCGAACAAACTCTCAAAATTCAATAATTTCTTCAATCTAAATAGAATTCGCTCAAAGAAAGGTACGATTTCATAATCCACACAACACTGCGCAACAGTAGAAATTTTAAGGTATGTATTCTCACTGAACTAGAAACTTTAAATCGCCAACTAAAGTATGCGTAAGAAATTACGCAATCTCAGCTTATTGTTTTACAACAGAGAGAGAGAGAGAGAATCTTGAAACATTTTCATATGTAGCCAATTTTTACCATTGAATGTTTGACCCTGAGTATTTAATATGAAAAAGAGATATTGTTTGACCAATTATACGGGTGGGACATTTATGCGCATATATTTAAATTTCGTTCCCGGTTTTGTAAACTTGGGCTTTTAATCGTGAATTATCTGAATATAAGGAGCCATTATGTATCACGGTAAGAAACATCAACTTTAAAAAACAATTTGTTTAAAAACTAATAAACTAATTTAAAAATTAACGGGCACATCCACAACACGTACAAATAATTATTCTTTAAATACAAGACCCTCCCCCGTTTTTAGGAGGGGTGGGAGTAAAAGGTAAATATATCACAAGAAGTTTTAGCACTAGTTAAAAGAACTCAAAAAATTGGAAACAACTCTGGTTTTAATGAGGCAGACATTAAATAATATCGCTCAGAGTAATTATCGAGAAAAATTCAATCATTTTTAGAACAAATAAGTTAGATGTGAAGTTTTGTTGTTGTTACGACGTACTCATTTGCTGTGCTGAAGAAAAGACAAGGGCATTACAAAAAGGTATTTCTTCAGTGCAAGAAAGGTTCTGAATATGCCAACGGTTTATTCAAATTAAAATTAGAATAAAATTTGCTTTGGCTTTTTTCAATACGTATGTATGATAGTTTACAGCTTCATTTGGGAATTTTAACGTATATACTCATTGTTGTTTTGCGCGGAAAAAATATGCTTGATTAAATTAAACCTAATAGATTGCAAATGATGTTTCTTGAAATTCACGTATCTAAATTAGATTTTTATGACCCCAATATTTCTCTTAGTGACCCCCATTCGGTCTACACAATATTTAAGAAGCGTTGCTTCAAAATATGAACTTTTTTTTTCCTCTGCTCTATCCTTGACTTGTCCAATCAGAACCATGGAATTTTCCTGTTGTTTTCGGTACCCTAAAAGAAATGGAAAAAGACCTCCTATTTGTAGACCACGTGCATTTATCGTTTCACAAAGAAGAAATGTGATAACATGCATCATCAGGGAAACACACAGCCTGTGACAGCCGTTGATTAAGTCAAAGAATTTTCAAATTCCACCAGCTGCGTCTTGAATAACGCCAATGCAGGTTCAACTGTGTAATTTGCGGCCAACTGAGGCGTAATCGTGATGTAAAGTCTGCTATAAGTTAACACCCTTAGCAGGAAAAAATAACTCTTTTTATTTTCTTTCTCAAGTAAGTCGTATTTGAAAAGATGAATTGAGGGTGGACAAATTGGGAGAGGTACGAAGTCATTTTATACGAGATTTATGATGTCTGACACTGTTATTAATGCGCTTCTTCCAGTGTTATGTTGAAAGCAACTTGGAATTGCATCCGTGAAAAAATGTCAGAACGGTTAAACACATCACTAAGGCATCCTTGGCGACAAAACTCTGTTTTTAGTTGGCGTTGAATTGGAGATTACTGCTTGTGTATCGTATTACTTTTTGTGAAGGCGATAAAAATGCTGATAAAAAATACCATGAAATTTTTTTAAACCCATTAATGCCTAGCGTCCCTTTTTAGGGACGGTCCAAAAAAAAAGGGGGGTCTGAATTTCCCTAAAATGAACATTCCAACCTAATAATAGTGTTTAATGAGTACCTTGGTATTGTTTCAATTCGTTATTAACAGATTGCAGCACATAACCATTGTAAAGTGTGTTCTGTAGCAGTTTTAATATGATTTTCCTTTAAAAATGTAGATCGCGTTCGCAATCTCAAGAAAAAAAGCTAAGTTTTCAAAGTTATTCCCAGCTTCCCAGTTTATGTTCATTGCTGATTTTATTTCTTCTTATAAAATGTCTTTTTAAATATTATATCGTAGGCAGAAAAAAATTTTAGTAAAATAAGTATGTATCCTCTGGGGTCTATCGTGACTTTTGAAGGACGATTTTTCTTTCCTTAATAAAATTATTTTTTACATAATATTTTTTTAGTTATTTTTCCTGTCCATTAAACACTGTTTGTAACCAGTATACAAAATATCTTTGGGGAAAAAAATGTCAGGCATTAATGGGTTAATGTGCTACTCATCAATTAAGTTGGCGTTTTCTAAATATTTTCAATGCTTTCCCGTTTTGGCAACTTATATTTCTGCATGCCCTTTTTTTTTTTTAATTGAAAATCCCGTCCACACCTGCATCTAGGATCTTAAGCGAATTACATACCTATTTACTAATTAGTTAAGTCTGCTTTTTCCCTGCAAGTTTGGCTTGTGCGAGAAAAATGAATCAAAGCATAAAGTAAAAATTAACCAAATGTTTATTGAGTTTTGAGAACACAGCAGTCAAATGATTTAATTTAAAAAAAAACTCAAAGGGGAAAAAAGGAACTCATAATAGTTGTGTCATGGGGGGATCTAAACCTAGAGTTTTGTTCTAATAAACCCTTTTAGTTCTATTAGTATACCCTAACAATATGTAGGATTTTTAAATACTTTACTTAGATTGAATTTTTCGCTTCGTTACTAATGACAAAACCACACCCGAATAAAGACGTGGAGTTGGTGAAAGTAATTAACGTGTCTAAAATAAAGTCAGTTTGAAATCAGCAACATACAAAACTTTACTATTACCAAAATATTTAGAATCGGAATTTTATACATAGAATCGTAGACAAAACATACAGTGTTGAAAAAAATTGTAAACACTTTTGGAATTTTTTTAATTGTATGCTTATACACAATGTTAAACATTTCACAAAATCTAATTTCGAACACATCATTTTAAAGATAATTTAATACTGAACTAAAAACAAAAAGCAGAACTCAGATATTTACAATACAAATAATTGTAATTCGATTAAATTAGAAACTCTTCCTTCGACAGAACGAAGCAAATTAATGACTTCTGTAACCATGTCATATTCTGCTGGCAGTTACTAATATTCGATTGGTTTCTAGAACAAAAATAGGGATTGAGAGGAAAGTTCAGAAACCACTCCGCACAGGAACGTAAGTAGCAACTTCGTTCAGGAGGGGGCCAAGCCAAATATTATTAGAACTTTCCAAGAGCTTTCCCAGAACTTTCTTCGTTTGAAAATATTAAAATGCTTATTCACAGTAAGTAGTTATAAATTTATTTTTGGAGGGGCCTAAGACCTCTTCGCCCACCCTCTTCACCACTGACTCCATAACTGATAAAGTACCTACAACTTTTTGTGCTGTAAATATTTAAATTTCGGTTATTTCATTGCGCTGAGAGTAACACTTTTAAAAATTATTCGTACGAGTTTTCATTTCGTGATACCTAATATTTTTTATATCCATGCGATGTTTTGAAGAAAAAAAACCCTTAACCCATTAATGCTTAGCGTCAATTTTTTAAGGACGGTCCAAAAAAGGGTCTGAATTTCCCCAAAATGAGCATTTCAACCAAATAATAGAGTTCAATTAGTACCTTGGTATTCTTTCAATTCATTATTAACAGATTGCAGCACATAACCATTTAAAGTGTGTTCTGTAGCAGTTTTAATATGATCGTTATCAAAAATGACATCGTTCACAATCTCAAGAAAAAAAGCTAAGTTTTCAAAGTTATTCCCAGCTTCCCAGTTTATGTTAATTGCTGATTTTATCTCTTCTTATAAAATGTCTTTTTAAATATTATATCGTAGGCAGAAAAAAAAATTAGTAAAGAAAGTATGCATATACCCTATGAGGTCTATCGTAACTTTTAAAAGACTATTCTTCTTTCCTCAATAAAAAAATTATTTTTTACATAATATTTTTTTTATTATTTTTCCTGTCCATTAAAGACTGTTTGTAACCAATATACAAAATATCTTTGGAAAAAAAAAGTCAGGCATTAAAGGGTTAAGGTTCCATAACTTTGGTCACCTTCAAAAACTACTATTAATTACAGACTACTATTAGTCATGGCTAGTATACATCCATAATTATGGCATCATCCAGGTATCAATTTATAAAAATGATAAATTACACATTTTACTGTATTAGCACATCTCCTCACATTTCCTCGCAAAAAAAAATCAATCCCCGATACCAGGACCTCCTGCATGAAAGTTACACACAAAATCTCCAGCCTCTCCACCCCCCCCCTCTCCCCCCTCTCGCATACATTAATAACGAATATCGACAGCCAGCTGGGAATGCCCAACTACGACTTATCATTTTTTAAATGGCGCATCAACCCTTTCGTGCCTTATGATCACGCGGGGCGATATTTCTGCATCATGATCCCAGTATCGTAATTCCGAGAATTAGCACTCATGGCGATAAAATTCACCACCACACACACACTGTGCTTCTGCTCATTTGGCAACTTCTGAAAGTGCAGTAGCATTTGACCCATGGCCGATTTCACCGTGGAATATGCTATTCTATTCTAACCACTGGCATCCGCGTTGGAAGCTCTAAAGTTTTGTTAATATGTCATCTCATGCATAATTTACACATTTAAGAAAATACCCAGCTAAATATTTCGGTTAGGAATTTATTAATGTATAATTTTCAGTTTGGGTGTTATTATAGGTTGGGTAATCGGCGAGTAATGAATATTTATTATTTTAAAACTACTTTTTTTCTCTTTAAAGCCCTCTTGGCCAATGCAACGTGAATTTAAATTAGTTCTGAAAATAATTTAAAATTAAACTCTAATGATCATCCAAACGTTTGAAGAAAAAGTTTAAAAAAGAAAAGTTTTTTCTTGGCTCTGGAAAAAGTTCAAAAGCTTTTTTAAAGTATTAATAATGATGCTTTCACAATTGTAGAACATTTTTCTCAATTTCAGACTTTATAGATGGTTTACTGATCCTTAGATTCTGATATATTTAACTAGAAAAATCTAATTATTGGAGAAATTCAAAACTTTAATCAGAAGAGAAACAACGCTAAAGATTATTCTCTGCTTCGTAATATTAGAAAAAATGAAGAGATTCTAAATATGTTCTTAGTTTCTTGTTTCAAAAAATAGGAAAAAGTAATTATAAAATAAAAAACTTTGCTTGCTTACATAATGGAGATAATATGCTTCAATTTCTATTATTTTTATAAAATAATAGTATTAGAAATTTACGGAAAAGTAATGCCTAACAGAGTGATGAATTTGATAACGTTTTTTGTCTACTTTCTCATAAAAGTATCAATAAAATAATAATAATTAAATATATACTAAAAAATAAAATAATTTAAACTAGGGTATTGAGAGGAGGGAAATGAGTGTATACGAGTTTGTTAATATGTATGTCTCTTCCCCCAATCAGTTTTTAAAAAATAATCCAATGTGTGCAGAAAAGCAATTTTGGTTGCTAACACATTTTATTTTCTAGTTGAAAAAAAAAAAAAACTTCTGTTCAGTTTTCAGCAGTTCAAAAAATTTGACAAAAGTGGAATCAAGAACTAAAAATTTACTTCTGCACATTAATTCCTTTGTGGAAGCTTAAATTACACATCAGTCCTCAACTAAAAACCAGACTTGCACAAAAAAAAACTATAAAGAAAAGAACTTTTCCGCAGATTTTGTTACTAGGTTATTGTGAGCAGCTAATAAAAACTAAAAGGTATTTTCTGCTTCTGAGAGTTATTCAGTCTTCATAATGAAAGCTTCCTCCAGTTTATGAGTAATTAAAATGCTTAGTTTACCTTTGCCTCACTTACAGTTTTGAATTTGTTCGTGACATGCGTAAAAGCCACTCCTTCTTTCGCCAGAGATTTTTTCGCAAATTTAGTTCAATGTACTTTATTGGAAATAGGAAAAAAGACCCATTGTGAATCTACACATGGCTTATATCGCTGCTTGAAATGAACAACGGCATATCTGCAAAACACGACTTTTCAGAAGAGCGTTTCAAAGTTTTTGCAGTAAAACGGCATTTTGAAGTAAAATGGTATTAAGGGTACTTATGTCGAATCAACTTACATAGACATAGATGATAGACACTCCAAACACTTATTCAGAACTGACACAATGGCGGCTGTGTCGTTGTTTACTGGGAAAAGCGCACCAAAATAATAACTATGCACAACGATATTAACGATTGCTGCGTGATATTTTGAAACTAGAGATATGCCGATAATACCACAAGAAAGAGTAAAAAAAAAAAAAAAAACAGAATTTTTTGATGTAATTAAAAAAAAGTCGATTTTTGCAGATATGCCGTTGTTCATTTCAGGCAGCGATAGATGTTTTTGGTCCCAGGAATGAAGTGTTTTTCCTGAATTCTACTCTTTTAAGGCCACTACAACTTCACCAAAAAAAGAAAGAATATATTACGAACATTTTGATCTAAAGGATGATTTATGCTGTGTGGTGTTAATATTTAACTTGTGTTCCAAATTTATCTCAGTACGTTGAATCTGCCTGTAATATTTCAGAACCTCTGATTACTACAGTTAGAAACTCTTTCAAGCAATCCTTTCCTTATGTAAATTTCTTTTGAAATCGAAAGCAATTGATGAATTTAATTGATGAGATTTTATACCAAGTTTAGACACGTGTCGCAAGTACCACAGGGAGCATTCCCACACGAAATCAAATATTCTACAACCTACAAAATTGCTGTTGACTTTCCACTTTTCTATTTCAAACTAAGCAACATCCATTCTCATCAACACAAAATCCTTCCAAAAATCCAAAACTCTTCCATCTTCCTAAATAATCGAACACATTTCCCGCTCTTAGACAACAGCTGCATCAACAGAACTGGCCAAGAACGACCTGCTGCGAATGTTCCAACCAATCACTGTCACGAAACTCTGCCATCCGTTTTACATGGAGATAACTGATGTATGATATTAATAAAAGGCTTCGGAAAAACCAGAGTTATCCTGTCAGACGCTGCCTGCGTACAGCCAAAGCTCGTTTTCAACACCAGCGATTGTAGTTAGAATTATTAACTTTCCTGTCTGCGTCGGCAGTAATAACCACTTTTCGCTGCTCTGCGACGGTGATGTATTAACCGCTGTCTCAATATTTCCTGCTTACAGATCCGATTTCTTTATCCTGTAAATGAGCGATATCGCCATTAACGCGGCGGCATACAATGTCGTTTAATCGAATTGCGGTTGTTTTTGATAGTGTTAAAACGTTGCGTCGAAGCGACGCAGAAGAAGAAAAAAGAGAGAGAGGAAGACTTGACGTTTATATTAACAGTTTGTAACGGATGTTCTATTTGCCTAATTGTTGTTGTTGAATTAATCCATGCGCAGAGTGAAATCCTGTTGCTTCACTATTCTTTTCCCTTGTTAAATGTATGAATAATTATGAATTGCAAAAACATCGTTTTATAACGAGATAGATCGTTGATAGAGTTTTATAATGAAATGTTAATTGAATGTGTTCAATAGGTCAAACAGAATACACCTTCATAGGAGGGTAGGGGTGGCAGAATGGCTTAAAGCTGTTTGTCTGTCTGTAGGGTTGTTGAGTACGATCATATTTTGATTTATTTTCATTGTGGCTTCAACAATAGAAAACTTTTTTTTTAAAGCTGGATATTTTTTTCCCTAAACGGTGAACACAAATATTTTTTAAACTGCTCTTCATTTCAACAGAATTTTTTGAGAATATGCACTCTCGAAATTTCATGATGTACTGGCTTCGGAACCCCGACCTCCTCCGAAATTTGATTCAGTTTTTCAACTTTTTGCGGTAGTGAATCGTATAAAAATAGCTAATAGAAAATTGGAACTTTTTAAGACGTTGTCAAAATATTGGCAGTATGTTCTGTTACTGGTATTTTTTATTTAACTTTTACTACAGCCAATTCTAACTTGAATTACTCAATAGTAGGAATTCAATTTTGCATGGTACCTGGTGTTCGCAAAGTAAGTATATGGTAAAAATTGAAACATCATTTTTTTACTATATCTAGTCCAAATAGAAATGTTGACTAGAAAAAAATTCAGTTTTTCACTTACCACTGTTGTCCATGGAAAATTGAGGCATCTTTTTTTCCCCACGGGGGCGTAGGAACTTGGTAAAAACAGAAGGGAGCTCAGTGCAGTGCCAGAGCCTGGCGTTTCTTGGGAGGGGGGGGGGGAGACACACTTTGTCACCCTTTACACTAAAGCTCAATTATAAAGTCCTTCATGTTCAAATAAACATTTTTTGTGAATAAAATAAAGTTAAAAACACTACGACAAGCACACTTTTACATTTTCAATATGAACTTAGTTTTTGATGTAATATTTGTTCAGAAATAGGAAGTCTGAAACTTTTATCCCGCAAAAATTTCCAATGGTACCTTTTGAAAAAGATTTTCGACGATTTTTGGTGACTTTAGAGGTTATAAAAATTTTGACATACAAGTCTTAAAAGCGAATTGAGGCTATCTTTGGTTACATTAGAGGCAAGAACTGGGGTAGCAAAATCATCCTTGGCAATTTTCCTAAATTGTAGCTTTAGAAACGAACTTTTAGATGATTTTTGATGATGATGAGAACAAGAGCCACTTTGATCCCCCCCCCCCCCCCCCCTCTTTCTTTGCTGCTTATTCTGTGAATTTCCTAGAAAAAAGATCACATTTTTGAAACCAGGTTCGCGGTAAAAAATATATTATAAAAGGTTGCAAAAAGGGAATTTTTCCGGTGGAGCTGAGCCGGTCTGAAATATTCCAGGGAGAGCCCGAGCTCCCCCAGCTCCCCCGGTTCCTACGCCCCTGTCCCACACCTATTCTCATTTAAACTACTGAAAAGAAAAAAAATCGATTTTTACCAGCGCTGGTGTACATTGAAGTATAGAAAAAATTTAGGTATCTTTTACCCCGAATGCTTACTATTCTTATCTAAATAGAGCTACTTTATGGTAAAAATTCATTTTTACTCTTTTCACTATCTATGGAAATAATTTACCACAGGAATAGCGTTTGATAAAAAATTTAACTCAGTATTCTTACATGCTATTGAGAGCGTCTAAAAACCATTTTTTTTCTTGATGCAGAATGATGCATTAATAAAATCCGAGCTTTCAAATATAGTCAAAAAGGCAATACATAAACATGTATTGTGTAAGATTTAAGCATTCTTAAGCTGCACTTTTTGCGGAAAAAGGATATTAAATACAATTTTGAATTTTTGAGAAGAATTTCAACCAACTATTCATTTAAAATGCATGCTTTGTCAGCTGATAAGGAAGTTACATAATTACACAACGTGTTTGAAATAAATTTCGGAGTCATGTCGTAAATTATGTTCCTTATCATTTTATAACAATACATCAATTATTTTCTCTTGTATTTGTACAGTATAGGTCACGGAAAGAATTTAACATTTTTTTAAACATTCCTCAAAATTGCTGTCCATTGAATCATCCAATCAAACGAATGATTATGATAAAAATATCGAAAACAAGAAAATTCATTGGATGATTCAAATTAATTTATTTGAGAGGAAAAGTAAAATAGGTAATAATCGTATAAAATCTACCAAAAGTAAAGGAAATATTCATTTTGGAAGATAATAAATACTCTTTTATGCATCCTTCATAAAGCTATTTTCTTTGTGTACAGAGAGTTTTCCTTCTTTAAGGGAAATATATTAAACTATTTCACATAAAATTTAAAACAGCGATTTCTCAATCGAAATGTATTATGATTCTGCTCGTGGCTGTTTTGGTTGCCCAACCCATTTACAAAAGCATTTATCAAAAAGGGGGTTTTTGCGATAAGTCAGTTCAGAAAGATATGATCCCTCTCAAAAATCAAGATTGCGAAATGACTATTTATAAGCTTGTTAATTTTCAGATCAATAAAAAGTTTCTCCCAAAATGTCTTAATGCCTCTCTTGTAAACATTTTATCGGATCTCTTTCTTTTTCTTTTTTATCTATTTTATTTGCTTAACTTCGTATACTTTCTTGGTATTTCAAAGCATTTTTAATTGCTTTTTCAAAAAAGTAAATAAATAAATATAAATCGAAATAGCCAAGAATACGCTCACACCCAAAGCCTGATTAACGCAGGGGCAAGCGGGGTACAAGTCCCTCCTCTTAGATTTCAGGGGGGGGGGGGGCCAAAATCCACTTACTTTATCCAAGGCCTCCTAAATACGAAATGCCTACTGTATATTTTACAATAAATACTAAAAAACCTACTGTCACACACCTGACGTATATTTTTCTCTTAATAATTTGATAGCATTATTGTTTTTTTTTTTTTTTTTTTTTTTTTTTTTAAGTTCGATCTTTGCACAAAACTTTTATTTCGTTCTGGCATTGTAAGAATTTCTTTAGTCGTTACACTAAAACACGTAGCTGATATGAGAGGAGGGGTGGGGGCCCTGAAATAGAAATGTGCCCCATGTCCAATGTCAGAATGATCAGGGTCTGCTCACACCTAAGGTATTTATTTTCTTGAACACTTACGGGTAGCACTCTGAAATTTGAAATAATTTATAGAGATGGATGTCTATCGATTCTCAAAATCTCAATAACGCCATCGTACTGTAAAAGGTTAAAGATGTAAGGTAAATTATTGAAAACGACACATATATTGTTCACATTCCTACTACCCAAAAATACACAACATTGTCATTACTGATAATGCTTTTTCCTAATAGAATTACGTCCTTGTTATATACGTAACTATGCAAATATCGACAAATACTTCAGTACGTTTTCTTTTCCCGAAGAGCCTATCAACTAAAAAAAAATCTTCTTGCAGCTTAGAAACAAAAACGTCTAAAATTTTAAATTTTGATAATTTAATATTGAATATAAGATATTATACATTCGAACCGATTTTCAAATATCTATTTACATAACAATTGAAGTAGTTGTACTAAGAACCGAAAGTTCCACAAAGCAATATACAAAAGGTTACAGTAAATGATTCCTTTGCGTTCAAAGCGCTTTACACCCAAAACAGCACATACAACGATAAGAAGTAGGGTAGATCGACCACTGAATGAACACTTCCAGTGAATGAACACATCGTAATTTTCTTGGAAAAATAAGTTTTAAAAATATTTTTATTAGATAAATGGGCTGTAGTAACTCCCCAAGTAGCATCAACTCATCGGATTTTGCTCGGCCGATCAACAAACTCCTCGTAAACTGATCCTGTAACGCCCGATGACATCGTTCCGATCAGTATCCGAGCACGGTTTTCGATGAGCTACTTTTCATCGGAAAGCGATATCCTTCCGATCAACTTTCCCGATGAAAATAAGATGAGCTATATTCCATCGGAAAACAATATCCTTCTGATCAAGTTTCCCGATGAAATTCCTCGGCACGGGACTGTTCTGCTCGTAAATTCCTCCAAATCTCATCGTATTCTCATCGGATTTTGCTGCTCGGATTCTGCTCGGCCGATGAGACATATTGGATCATCGGCCGATGAGAATTTCATCGGGTTTCGATGAATGGCCGATCATCGGCCGATGAGATGATGCTGCTAGGGTTCCTTCTACACATTTCCAAAACGAAAATAGCTAGAAAATGCTGCGTTTGTCTTTTGTTAGGGGTGCTTATTCACTGAGTCTGGGCACTTTTTCCCTTTCAACCCCCCAAAAAACCTGATTCAGAATCGAAAAAATTCGCGCAATATTTTAAAAAACAATTACACATATCTGCTAAAGTGTTTATACTACTATGTGGCAAATGCAACAATTTTTAACGATGCTATGAATTTTTGAAAACGAAATTTCGCTTTAGTATTCACTCACTGGTCGGTCTACCCCATATGAAACTAACCACAAACTTATCAAGATTTGGAATTGTACTGACCAGGAGTTAAAACGAGTGCAGTATCTTTAAAATGGCGACAAAACAAGGAAAGCTTCGTGTGTGTGTTTTACACGTCCTAGTAACATCCAGAGTCGTACTGGTAATATCCTGTTTCGTCATCACTGCCGCATATTCATTAACATGCTCCCAAATCAATGCAAGAATTCATATTGTAACATAATTTTTAAAAAAAAGAGTGTTTCTTGTTTTACCGCCATTTTAAAAATACTTCACTCTTACGATGGCCGTCGCTTATATGAATCACGTTTGTACATTAAGAGGTTAATTCAATTTACCACTGATTCAATTAACCGGCGTCTACGGTTAATTGAACACCTAGTTTAACGCAGCGACAAATCTTGATGAGTTTATAGCTATTTTCATGTATTACTCCTCGTTGTACGTGCAATACTTTTGGGTGTATAGCGTTTCGAAAACCAATAAATCATTTGTAGTAACCCTTATTAGTTTAAAACAGTGGTTCTCAACGGGGGCGATACCGCCCCCCGGTGGGCGGTGTGAAGATGTTGAGGGGCGTTGAACATATTTTGGGCGGCAGGGGGGCGGTGGAAATATTTTGGGCGGTAAGGGGGCGGTGGGTATACTTTGAAATGTGCTTGTAAAGAACATAGTTCAGGCAGGGGCGGCAGGAAATCTTCTACTTTTATGTCGCCAAAGGATAGCTTTAATATTTATTTTCTTAGGTTATCTCCCGAACCCTGATCTTTCTCCTAATGTCGTGAAGGATAGCTACAATTTGCCAATAACACTTGAATTTCAAAAAGGTTTTTTGAGGAGGGTACTCATACGCTATTTTAGGTAGTTACGCTTTCCATAGCGTAACTACCTAAAATAGCCAAAAAATGTGTTTTATTGGTGTCCTTTTGAAAATTTTTCGATGAAGGGAAGGAATCTCGAACTTCTCCAATCGTGACCAAACAGAGCATAAAATTGCGTTTTTACGAGGTCAGTTTCTAAAAAAGTCTATATGAGAGCCACCTGACTTGGCAGACTCTTTGTGCCGTTAAAGCATCCCCCTAGCAACACCAAAGATAATTAACTATCGCATTCTTCAAAATTTAAGTTTGCGCTTTTTATACTTCAATTTCAGAGAACGCTGGAAATAGTTCCGACTCCCTACTATTGTTAAACTTAACCTTAAAATAACTTCAATTTCGAAAAATAATTAAAAGAAACCTATTTCTCCCTAGTTAATGTTACTAAAAATTGAAATTGTGTCAATTTTAAATGTTTCAACTTTTGGGGCGGCATCTGAACATAAGTCTCAACACCACGAAATCTAAGATTAAAAAAGCTGCATTTTTAAGACTTCGTTTTCCAAACTAATTTCGGGGGATATTCCCAATATCTCACCTGAGTCTTTACTCTGATGTCGCCAAAGGTATACTTATAGCTCTTGTTATCTTATCTAACCTTCACAGCAATAAATTATTCAAAAAGAATTTCTTTAAAATTAACTTGTCTTATAATTTGTAAATTCAACTTATTTCAGTGTTTTTTTTTTTTTTAATTTAAACTTGATTTATAATCTTTAAGGCTGACAGGCATGGGTCATAGTTTCAAGTTTTTCTTGCTCCTGGGAAAATTAGAAGGTCCGGCTTTGTTATTGTCCTTCCATAGTAAAATCCTATATACGCACGCAATAAATAGGGGATGTGTATTGTACAGTTGCAAATAAATGAGAACAACATTGTGCACAGGCCTGACATTTCAAGTTTTTCCAGGGGGCGTCAAAGGGTGCAAACACAATGCAATTTTATCGGAAAACAACAAAAACCATGCCCAGTTTTATATGTAAATACACAGATCTCTCAATGCCAGAGGGGGGCAATAGCCCCCCCCCTCTTGACGCCCCTAAATGACGGGCCTGACTAGGGACAATTTTTGGAATCTGACTGGTCAAGGAATTATTTGAACGTGTGTATTTTTCAAATTATATTGGTTTACAAACAAAATGCTGAAAACGGTGCATTTTCAGTTCAAACCGTGCTGTTCTCATTTACCTTAAAAATGGTTCACTCATGTAATGGTCCCATTCTACGCACTTGATTATCACTCTGACACAGCTTTTCAGAGGAAAAAAAATAATCGATTTAAAAAAATATATATATATAAGGGGAAAAAAATAAGCATAAGTTTTTCTGCTCTATAATCACAAGAAATTTAACCGGTCCAGAAAATTGCTTTACCTCCCCTCTTCCTTCCAGATTTACGCCCATTCTCATAGGGGGCGTTGAAAAAATTTTCAATCCTAAAGGGGGGCGTTAGCTGGAAAAAGGTTGAGAACCACTGGTTTAAAAGGCTGAGTAACTTGATATTCCCTGAAAATGAAATATTCTTCCTCGGATAAAAATCATACACTATACAGACTCAGAGAAAGTGAAAACTCACCTTCTGGAATTCATCTAGAAATGCACCAAATCAACCAAGACTCCTTAGTCGATGCCGCCGCAGTTGGCGAAAACGAAATTAAAAATGTCTTGTATCTCTTGCATTCAAAAATTGCTTATTACTTTTACAGTTCCATTTGCCCAACTCTTATCAGAGTATTAGATAGAACTGCACGAAATTCATTCAGTGACCTAATGCGCTTTTCACGATCAAGTTGGCTTGAATACGTAGTTTTAAGAGATACTGCCCCAGGATGTTATTGTATCACAAGCAGTAAGGATAAAAAGGTGGGGGAAATAGCGCTTCTAATGTCTAAGAAGAAAGTATTAATATGCAGAGTCAAAACTTTTCTTGCATATTAATCTACATTACTGCTGTATATTCAGCTCTTTTGTATTTCGATCATACTATTACACAAGCATGACTTAAAATTTAATGTCCCGCCTCCCTCTTTTAATTATCATAATTGTTAAAAATTGTTTCAACATGGGGGAAGTTCATTTTACTTCAAGCAAAAATTCAATCGATTCTCGAAGGAATGCTGGTGGGAAAAAAATCAGCCGGATACGTATTTTCGACTACTTGACTGTTTGATATTTTTTCCTGCGACCTTGGACGCATTTGCGCATGCCTCAGGTCTCTGCAGATTTTGTCAAAATAGGGGTGATGGTGATAAGAGAGATAAGGTATGTGAAGAGATTTTGCTGTGTGTTGTTTTGTTTTTTGTTGGGTTTCGCTTATTTGTCACGTTGGTTTACGTTGATATTTTTTTCTTTTTTTAATTTGTTCCCCTTCCTTATCAGTTGTAGTAAAATAAAATAATATCGGACTAAGCAGGAATGCTACAATTGCGTATTTTCTTAACTAAGCTGTCTCTCCTTTTTGAAATAGAACAGTTCAACGGTGTTAGGCACGCCTTTCGAGGTTGGACAGTGTTGGGGATAAAAATTATGTCTTCCGATTGAAAAAGTTCAAGTATAATAACACATAAATTTGCAAACACGTTAAGTTTTTTGTTCATATAACGTAATTTACTATAGAATCATAAACTATTCTCGTTTTGTACACCACTTTGCTTGTGAAATAATGCAATTGATGTGTTTTTGTAGTTTCGAAGTTAGTTATGAGTTACTGAGCATTTTAAACAGAAATAGCCCAGTTTCATATCAGATCGTTTTTTGAATAGACACATCTCCAGTACTCCAGTTTTTTAAGAGAAATATTTTAATCCTCAATTTTTCCCCCGATTGAGTCTTCTAAAACTCAGAACCAAACTAAAGCTCTGCTGTTACCGATAACTTTTAATATACACACTTAAGATGCAATTAAATTAATTTTTTACGTTTGAATACTAACAGTAAAGCTGATCGGAAATAAAAATATATTACTTTTTTGGGGTATTTTGTGCTTTTACATTTTTGTTCAACTTTGAAGATTTGGGAGAGCTTACTCATTATTTTCTGTGGAATAAAAAGTTACTACTTGAAAGTAAGTTAGTTTCACAATGATTTTCTTTTTTTTTTTTTTTTTCAGTTATTTGGCAATAAAGTATTTGCTTTTTCAGTTAAAGGGTAATGGCTGCCAAAAATTACATTTAAACTAAACCACAGACCATGTGTAAATTAAAGCATAATTGTCAAAATTATTTTCTCCATAATATGAACAAGAATAAAGTCAAATAATATTTTTTAAAAGTTTGAGGTTTTTTGAGGTGAAATTTTTCCAGTTTGAAAGTACAAAATAACTGCCAAAATGGAAAAATAATATTTCAAGGATTGATGTATTACAATATACGTTGTTCCTTCTTTATCTATCTATCTACTTATATTAAAAACCGAGTATCTTTCTATCTTTCTTTCTATCTTTCTTTCTAACTATCTATCTATGTCACGCTTATTTCTCCTGAACGCCAATGAACTGAAAGTCGAACCAGGTACCGATAGATAGGTAATTTTTCAGGCTTCATTAGTTTCAATTTATATAATTATACGATTTTAATTAGCGAAGATATCAATTAATAAGTAGTCAAATTTAAAGCGATTAAGCCTAATAAATGATTAAATATGAAATCCATTGTTGAAACGTGGTTGCTATGAAACAGTGATAACAATGATAATGAGAATTTTGAATAAAGGCTTAACTAAATCAAACAGGAAACTCATAAGCGGGCCACTTACGTAGTATTTTTATCGCTAGCTACTTGTAAAATTTTGAAACATTCATTTGTTGAAAAGCCATCTACTTATATTAAAAACTGAGTATCTATGTCTGCTTTTTTCCTTTGAGCGAGCTGAACTTACTGAAACTTTCCTCACCATCTTGAAGGCGCGAAGCATCTCAATAATTCGAATGATTTTTTTTTTAGGAAAAAGTAAAGGCGTGAAGCGCCTGTTAGCGAACCGCCTTGGCGGGGAGTAGTTTCTTGAAATTTTTCTCACTACTTTCAGGGCACGAAGTGCCCCTGCAACGCCAGGCCACGTGCGTGGTATGTCTTGAAATCGAATGAAACATTAAATTATATCAAATAATATTACTTCAGAATAAGGTAAAAATTAGAGAAGGGGGACGTTATGCATCAACATGCTGCAGGAAGCTAATCTAGCTGCCCTGGCAGCTAGTATCAATAAAAATGAGAATGTTTGTTTGTATACTTGTTCTCTATACAAATCCAGTTTGCGTCAGATTTTCATCAAACTTGATACAGAGGCTCCTTGATGCCCTGGAATTCTCATAGGCGGGGTCTTGAAATTTTAAAAAATCTAAAAAGCTCAAATGCAAGTTTTTGTCAAAAAATGCCCCTTTTATAGGAATCTAGCCTATTATTAGGCCTATTTTTTTAATCGGCATGAGCCTTTAGGTTAAAAATTGATAAAACTTATGGTATTTAAATAAATTAGCATTTTCCAACAAAGATTAAAATTAAAACAATGAATTTTCATTTCAAGGCTCACCTATTTCATTTTAGCATAAAATAAGTCAAAAACAGTTATAATTCATGTTCTCATTTGGCACAAAATATGTATGATACAGAAAAAAATTTTCTTATCCTCCTATCAGAGGAATTATGCAAAAACATGGATTAAAAGCCTTATACATGTTTCGCTTTGGCTGGTGCTATTTTTCTGTGAACTTTCCGTGATAATTAAGTTCTTTTGGGAGTTTGTACTTGGAACTTTTTGTACAACCATGTGGACTGAATTCAACCAAATAAGAGATATGTTGCAATAATAAAACGGCCTTTAAAATCAGAAAATGTCCTTTCTAGGCCTATATTTGTAATCGACATGAACCTTTAAACATACAACTTGATAAAATTACGGATATTTAACTCTAATTTTTGCGAGCTTTTTTTAGTCTCTGATCTATTTTTCTATAAACGTTTAACTTTCTCTAATATTTTACTTTTTCAAAGTTTGTACCTAAGAGATAGATTGATGCAAATTTTTATATACCCAAATAAGAATAGAATTCAGAATTCTTCCATTTTTTTTTCTCTTCTGAATGCTATGTTGTATTAATACGCACCCGGGCAACGCCGGGTATAAAGCTAGTATACAATAATTTTCAGAAAAAAATTCTAATTTGTTCATTTTGAAACGGGTAAATTATCTGAACTATTTCACTTGCCCCACATTTCCCCACTTTTATGCTTTGAGCATCAAGTTAAAGAGCTCACATCAAACTGTTAGCCCTACACTGCATGATTTTTTATTTTTCTTTAAAAAAAATAAATTAATAATTTCACTTGTCCGTGTAAGCACAACGTTTGTGCTAACTGAAATCTAAAATGAACACGCTTTGAAGGCTTTTCCCTATTGATTTTTTGTTTGTTCACTCTTTTGAACATCAGCTAAGCATTGATAATTGCGAGGTCTAATAAACGGTAGAACAGCCGAAAGTGCCACTTTTGGGTCCGCATGATTATTTTATACCTTCAAAAAAATGAAAAAAGCTAGCGCGAAACATAAACAAAGCACATACTTCATGAGCTACAGAGATGAATCGAAGTGTTCTCAGGATGCTTACTGCATAATATTGCCAAATGGCTACAGACATGTATTATGTCCTAAATTTTTTCCTTTAAAAGACAAAGAAAAATATTTCATTGTAAAAAATAGTTTCAAAACTTGGCAGTTTAAGTGATTTTAAAAGCTATCCATATGGATTGATTTAAGAGCATGTAACAGACCAGTGCTGCCATGTATGGAGGATAAATGGTGATAATTGCTTTAAATATACCCAATACTTACTTTTTATGCATTGAGTTACCTTATGACTACATTCTGCTATTCATAAGGAGGACAAATCGTCCATGTATCCAATTGGCAACACCATGCAGTGTATAGTTAAGCTTTAGATTCTTTCATCTTTAAAGTTTTAAACTTGGCTGAATTACATTCTTAGATGAATCTGCTACTAAACCCTTTTGAAAGTTTAAGTAAAATTTTGGGGACTTAGGAGCTATTAGAAGCTTTATAAAATACGACAAAGACCAAAGAAATGTACGAATAATGGGTGTTCAATTTTATATAAAATATTTAAATGCACCTAAGTGTTGCTGGAAAAATTCGTTCCTCTTTCATGCAAGGATGCTTAGCACAATGTGTAAATTCAATGAAATATGGAAGTGAAAAAAATGCAAATTTTTTAAATTCTCTTGTTTAAAACACACAATTTATCCCAAAAGAATCAAAATGAAATATTAAAAAACTTCCACAGTTGCATCGAATACCAAAAACACAACTGACCCAAAACGGCCATAAAAGGGCGTAAACGTCATCATCCACAAGCCAATCGCATAAGTTTTCCTTCCAACTGTGGGTGTCTCTTCCATTGTTTGCTCGCCAGTTTCTTTCATTCCATTCATTATTAAATGAAGCCACAACACAACGGCTAATGGCGAGGCTAAACCTTCCCCCGAATGGGAGAAGGAAACACAAAAGGATAATTTGACGAACTGTACAAAGCAACGAAAATAACTTTCAATTGTCCACCCTGTTTTTCAGGGTTAAGTTTTTCACCGTATTGGTCAAGTAGGAAACAAAAGAATTGCTGACTTTCTGTTTTTGTTTCTCTACATATCTAAAGATACAAATCGGACGCTGTGATGATTTACGTCTGTCTTTTCTTTCCGGATAATGGCTGTGAGATGGGGTTTCTTTCACACAACGCGAAAAGGTGGTTCTGATATCTTCAATGGATTAGGTTCTGCTAAGTTAATTCGTTTTCTTCGAACTTCTGGGGAAGGTGTGTCATGGAACCGTTAAAGACAACAGAGTTCATTTATCTGTCATTAAAAGTATCTGAAACAATTACTACATTGAACGGAACCCCTGTTTTAATCATCAAAGTGACAGGGGCGGGTCCAGAACAAGTTCTCGGAGGGGGCCATCCTCTATGTATGCATAAAGGGGGAGGGATTGATTTATAAAAAAAGTGCTTTGGCAAAAACTTCAATAGTTAACTATGAAACTTCATACATTAGTTATAAACAAAAGAATATGGTTAAAATCTAGATTTCCTAACATACAAACACGTAAATTTACTTTCATTTGCAATTTTGAAGCAATGTAGCAGAAATTTTAGAAAAATAAAACAAGAAAATAGCAGTAAATATTAGCCAACGTTAATCCATGCCTGAAATTTAGAGAGTATTGCTTAAAAGTATCAGGTGAGTTGCTGACAGTACCTTTGGTCAGGTCAGAGGAATGAATTTACTTTGGAACCCCTTTCCATCCTCTCCTTGGCTACGTCATTATTCTCTTTTACTTACTTAAAATATATATATATATATATATATATCTGTATATTATGGGAAACTCTCCCTGAGTATTTCTTTTCCAAAATCATATGGATATTTTAGATAGTGAAATGTTCAATGTCTAATTCATTATTTTCATTTGATTGTTTAAAATACATATGTCTGCGGCTCCACTAAACACACTTTTCACATTTTGGACTGAATTGCTGCTTCAAAGGGGTGCCTTGGATATATTTTATGTTTTATTTTAAATATCAAGCCGCCTTCACCTCTTTATAATTTTGTTAACAAATGCCGTATGAGCATTGTTTGAAAGTTCTTTTATATTCGTTTCATCTTTCATGAACTCTTAATAAATTTTTAACGTTACTCGGAGAATAAAACTAAATCGATTTAATCAATAGCAAATCATCTTTGTCACGAATAAAACAATACCGCAGAGTGTTTAAAAACATATAAAATTAAATGTTGAAATTTTACAGAATTTGCTTATGGATGGAACTGAAAAAAGTAGCTCAGGTAGCACTTTGCGAGCTGCCACACTGTACAGGTCTATTTATATTCTAGTGCTTTTTCTAGCAAAAGTTTAGTTTTCAAAGTAAATTAACTAAAAGGATGTTACTGTCAGAAGAATTGTTTGAAAAGGCTGAATATAACAAAAAAAATTATATTTGCTTCTATGTAAAAATAGTGATACAGTTAATAGAATTTTAAATATGTAAGACCTAGTTTTCATTTTTGAAAAAATTCTCTGGACTCTCGGAGGGGGCCATGGCCCCCATGGCCCCCCCTCTGGACCCGCCAATGCAAAGTGATGAAACGAACAGCCGGTTTAAGAAATGAACGAGTTCACTTTTTCAGTTTATTCTCTTTGCACAAGAAAAAATACACCAAGCAAACGCATTTCAAAAGCCAATTTTAATTAATATTATTTACTGTTGATCAATATCTACTTGTATAAGTAGGTATTAATTCCAATGTAATCCCAATTACTCAACCAAACCAGCCATGGCCTGAAAATTAAAAGATTGAGCTACAGCAGATTTAACTTAACCAGGTAGAGTTAAACGAGCTGGTTTATCCCATCTCCTGTAGATGGGAGCACCAAGACATCAAAATGTACTCAAGTTAGCCATAGAAGGAAAGGGGAATGGAAGTGTCCAGTGACAATGGTACATGTGACGTCCGACTTGAGGGTTTTCGAATCCAGAGATTTCACGAGCAAATACTCCACTTGGATTCGATAGAGATTTTGCCGAATATGGATCAATAACCCAAAATCCTTCAAGTCCGAGCCCGGTAAATTTGATCTCTGATCTACTCATGATCCGTGGTGGGAACCAAACAGCGACAAATTTCTGGATACAATAATTAATTAAAATTTAGTACATACTTTAATGCTATAAACATAATGGCGTGGTCCCTCGGAAAAATTTATGAGTCTCAGTACATTGAAAGTAATCGAAACTGAACAATTGAAGTAATCTCGATAGATTTGATTCGGTCATTTCTCTTTGGGGGTACTATATAGGTTCTACAGCAGTTTAAGTAAAAACTACGAGATAAGTTAAACTCAGACGAAACTAAAACTTGGTGCTAAATATTCGAAAAATTTTAGAATTACGAAAATTGCAAGCACTTATCAACTATTTATTAATTCAATCATTCCAGGAGAAAAAAATTAGAAGCGAAATTTATAACCACGTGCCCGAGAAAATATATTCGAAAGCTAACAATATATTGCACACAATTTCAGCGAGCTAAGTACCTGTTAGACGTAGGTGGTAGGAACCTCAGAAATAACTAGACTGTTTTCAAGGCTGGGTTCTATTTCCTTAGCAAGCAAACAGGGCGTCTCCTAATTCCAAAGCGCTTATCCTCTCATTAAATCTTCTTAATTGCTGAACACAAGCGAAATTTTGGAGGTGCGAAGTGAGGGTCAACGGGGTGAAGCAGCTCATAAATATGGAAAATGGTGGGGACCATAATAGGATGTCCGTTAAACCGTAATAAGATGGCACGTTCTCTGATGCATTGCACTCTTTTATTAACGCAGGACGTTCAAACAGAGAATAAAAAGGGACACATTTAAGATTGCTCGGAAAACGTTATAGAGTTTCAATCTGGTATTCTAACATCGTTACAATGGATCCCAATAAAACGAAAGCAATTGAAAATTCTGAATTAAATATACAAAATTGCATTATTCCCACAGCATTACAAGAGCTCGGATTATATGCAAATGCATATAACCCGGACTACATGCAATTTTATATTTCAGCCACTTTTGATATGTTAGTTAGTAAAAGGGGATAAAATATAATTACATATAATAATGTTGCAGTGGGTGATCAAATTATTAACTTCTCAAATTCTCATAATTTCTAGTTTAAGTTGACTTTTTGCAGAAATAAGCCCCGAACCATTAACTTTTTTTACTCTGCATTGCTCCTGGTATCATTGTTATTGTTTTTAGTAGTGACAGCACCACAAGTCTGCGGCCGTCGTTTTGCAAAAGGGTTAGATTGTTTCTACTTCAGTCAACAATGAGTAAAAACTGCTGTTGTTGTGAGGTTATATTAAGTATTTAAAAATATTCTAACAAAATTTTTGGTGTTTGTCATAGTCAACACAAAAGTACTTACTAATGAAGTAATTTTGCTACAGTTTGTGAGATTGTAATGATACAGATGTTGTACAGATTTTAATAATAAATTTATATTATTACGTGATATTGTCCCAACTATTTTTTAAAGAATGGGCAGAGGTTTGGACGCGTTCCCTATAGAAACTTCAGGGAGATACAGATATAGCTAATAACCATCACTCATACCCTCATCCCTAGAGAACTATTATAGTTATAACATGTCTTTTTAAATCAGTAGTTTGGCGCATTATAATTTAAAAAAAAAGAGCCCTGCAAGCGGTTCGCATAAGGGGATATTTCACGGTATTTGTGACATAGGGGTGTCCGTAACAAAACTTTTTAAAAGTTTTAAAATTTTTACACATATTGAAAAAGTACATTTTAAAATATATGAATATCATATTGTTTTCATAGTTGACTTTATATTATGTTTGTAATTGCACTCGGAACATTGAAAATGCAATTTTCACTGTTACGGACTCTACATTGAATTTTTCTTTAAATCTGGCTTAAACTGATTTTCAAGCTAAAACTGGTACTTGAGACAGATAAAGTAAAGGCTCATCTCTAATATAGCTAAAAATTTTAATCAAAAAGTGGGTTCTATAAAAATTTATGGATTTTGAAAAAGATGATTGTAGATTTAAAGAAAAAGCAGAGCCAAATTTAAAGAAAAATTCAATGTAGAGTCCGTAACAGTGAAAATTGCATTTTCAATGTTCCGAGTGCAATTACAAACATAATATAAACTTAACTATGAAAAAAATATGATATTCATATACTTTAAAATGTACTTTTTTAATATATGTAAAAATTTGAAACTTTTAAAAAGTTTTGTTACGGACACCCCTATGTCACAAATACCATGAAATGCCCCATTCGCAAGTGAGACAGAAAACGCATCATTACTCCTCGTACTGGCTGTAGACTCAGGGATATGAGCCTTGCGGATGTTCAAATCTCTCTACAAGACTGTCTTGATGGAAATCGTCACTATCCTGGTGGTCCCGGGACTGACCGGGAGTCGGCGGACGAATGAACTTTTGTAGACCAAAATGCTAAAAGTTGGGTCGTCAGAGAAGCATATTTAAGAAAAATTAAAGAATCAAACCATTTTCATTATTTGTTAATAGCCTATTTACAAACAGTAATGCTTACTAGGGGTGCGACATCGAAATCAAAACATTGATTTTTTAAAACATCGATGTTAAGAAATTGAGACGTCGATGGTATTGATATATCGACTAAAAAACATCGATGTTCTAAAACATCGATTTTTTTATTGCTTGCACATTTAAATATACAGTATTACAGCAATTCTTCAATATTTGGCGCCTTTTCATATCACTCAATTAGCAAGGGCGTAGCCAGGACTCACGTTAGGGGGGTGCAAGCAGTGGCACTCCAATAGGAGGTCACTGTGACCTCCCAAAAAGTTCTTATCCGATACAAATTTGCTGATGAAATTTGAAAACAGTGAGACAGTATTGCAAGGCTGAACTTCTTTATTTTATTTATTATTTCTTCTTTATTTAATTAAACTAGCCGGGTACCCGGCCCTGCCCGGATTTCGGCCGGGTATGGTGTTTTAGTGACACTCGTTCATGAATTTTTCAACATTAAAGTGCATATCTATACACACAATGGCTACTTCTGTAAACAATGGCAATTTTTTCTGACTGGACAAACTAAAAAACTGTATTACACACCTGAAATACAAATGCAAGCTACAAATAATGTTTAGGTAAATCGGAAATGTTATAAGCTTGGTACAGGGTGCGGCGGAGAAACTTGCAGACTTGAAAATTCAACTAAGGGAAAATCATGTATCAGTTTACTACTTTTTATAAGATATGGTACCCATTCTGAATTTTTAAATTAGTTAGATTTGAAAACTACATCGGGATGATTGACGGCCCCTGTTAATGATGCACTCATGTACCCTAGATTTGTTGCACTCTTTCGAGCATATCGACTGATGGGATGTTGGTGATAGCAAGCCGGATGTTGCTCTCCGGGCGTTGCAGGGTCCGGGGCTTGTCGTTGTAAACGATCGATTTGAGATACCCCCATAAAAAATAGTCACAGAGTGTCAAATTGGAAGACACCTTTCAAGGAGACGTTATCACTCAACTGGTGAACCACAGCAAGTTTGTAGGGACGAAACTGGAGTTCGTTGTGAAGAATTCGTCTCAGTGTCCAATCAAAAATCCCCAAAGCAGCAGCGAGTTTACGCGCCGAACGCCTGGGAGAGCGCAAAAACGACTCCCTCACTTTTTCGACGTTTTCTAGGGTTCTGGAAATCCGTTGACCTCCTGTTTGCCACACTCTCACTTTCCCTGAATATTTTCACCCACAAAACAGTCGATTCCCAGCCAGGAATGGGAACAACGGGCTGAATTTTGAACCCAGTTCGGAAGGCACGTTGAGTGGCGACCACCGAAAGATTATTTGAAAAGTAAGATTCGGCGGCGAATGCTCGTTGCTCCTTTGTCCAACGCATGGCGACAACTAAACTATGAGATAAAAAAAACTGCAGGACCCTCTCTTTAAAATGAGACTCTTCCCACTCCTTTCTGACCACTCCTTGCTAATTAGCATCCAATTAAAATCAGCAAGTTTCTCTGTCGCACCCTGTAAAATCAATCGCACTGGAGTCAAGTATTTCCAAACATTACACGTAGTGACTACATTGGTGAAAACATCTTATGTACCTAACTTAGAAAATTTTTGACTATAAACATTTTCTGTTCTCTAACTGTTGCCAAAATCAATTATCTTTTTATTTAGTCTCGTTAGCGATTATTGGCACAGATGAATCTAAAAATCCTAAGAAAGCAAATAAATTTCATACTTACTCCAGAGAAGCCTTGGTTCACATTTTCATTATGATCATCATTAATATTGTTGTTACCAGGAAACAAATATTTGCAACAATGGACTGAAAATTTAATCATTTAATGGGGAAACTATATGAAATTTACTATTTTCCATAATAACTTTTTTAAACTAAGCTTTTTAGAAATAAATTATAGCTTATCCTACTCCCTGTTACAGAAGCTATCTACGGTGAAAAAATGGTTAAAATCGGTCCAGTAGTTTTGAAGTTTACCCCGGACATACGCATACAAAAGTAGTCTTTTATTTATATAGATTTATTTTCGTGATGCCTCACGTCTCTTTTGGTAGACATAGATAAGTGTGCATTCTTGTATTTTATTTATTTATTTTTTAATCATTCAGTAAAGTTCTGAGTTTCATTCGGTAAATTAAAAATTTTCTCTCAAAAACAGGCAAGCTTACTATCATTTTCTGAAAAGTAATCAGTACTAGATATAATAACGCAGTTTGTATAAAGTTCCCAAAAATTAGCATAAAAGTCAAATTTTTCCAATAAAAACAGAAAGAAAAAAGTAAGAAAGAAAAAGAAAAAAAAAAGAAATTCTATTTGCACAAAAAAAGGAAGAAATTATGAACTCAAAGAAACTATACTTTATTCAGTCATTTACACCGAAACCAATGGATGGTATAAAATATTTCAAAAAGAACAAAATAATGGGAGGTCACTGTGACCTCCCAATGGTTCGGATCTAGGGGGGTGCAACTGCACCACCCTGCACCCCCCTAGCTACGCCCTTGTCAATTAGTTTTATCTTTTGTCTCCTGAAAAACATCAATCGTATGATACCGATATCAATTATAGAACTCATTTGTCAGTCAGATAGATACTGAAACCGTTGATTAACTGCGTAACTTTTATTTATAGCATATTTTTCTGAAACTTTTTTTGTCGAAATGTAAAGCATCATTATCGAAAAAATTTTGAAACTCAAAACAACTATGTTTATAAATCGTTGCAAATCATCCTTAGTAATTAAAAGAAAGTATTTTAAAGAAAAAAAACCTTTATTTCAATAGGATAGATATTGAAACTGTTAAAAATGAATCTTTTTTATTGCTTTTTGCTGAAATGTAAAACAGTCATCGAAAGAAAAAAAACATTAAACGCGAAACGCTGATCATTAGAATGCATTGACCGTAAAACATGGTAGGTAACTATCAAGAACGTCTTCTAAAGAGATTGATTGTGTAACGGTTGATTAACAATGTAACTTTAGGCCACATATCTTTGTGATTTTTTTTTTTTTTTTTTTTTGGCTGAAACATCGACATGTAAGAATAATAAAATTGAAAAGATAAATTTAAATAAAAACGGCAAATTAGAGATATTTATGAAACATCGAGATCAAAACATCGATAATAATCATCAAAATGTTTTCCAATGAGATTAATAGTGAAACTTCTGATTAGAGATGAAAACTTTTTAATACGTCTGCTTATAACATATTTTTATCAAGTTTTTTTGCTGGATTATAAAACATCGACATCGAAAAAAACCTCGAACCCAAAAACCTCGACCGTCAAACATCGATGTCGCAGCACTAGTGCTTACGCGATTCCAGTTCTTTACAGTTAGTCGTAATTTTATGTTGTTAAACAAAAATGTTTTCCAATGATATTAATAATGAAACTTCTGATTAGAGATGAAAACTTCTTAATACATCTGCTTATCGTATATTTTTATCAAGCTTTTTTGCTGGATTGTAAAACATCGACATTGAAAAAAACATCGAACCCAAAAACATCGACCGTCAAACATCGATGTTTCCAAAACTTCGACATTGATGTCGCAGCACTAGTACTAACTTGATTCCAGTTCTTTACAGTCGTAATTTCATGTTGTTTAACCCACACTAAGTCACTTTTTCTACATAGCGTCGGTCAGGGGTGCCCACAGGGGGGGATTATGGCGCAAGTTGCGCCATCAAAATTTTTGGGGGGGATTTTTTAAACTTATTTATTTACTTATTTAAATTATTTATTAATTTATTTTTTCAATTTAAATTATTTATCAACTTTATATTTAATTTTTTTTCATTTTTTTTTAATGTTACGGTTTTTTTTTTTTTTTTTTTTTTTTGTGCGAAGTTAATATCGAAAAATATTAACTTCTTTTCGAACGATTTGTATCTGAATTGTTGCTGAGTAATTAGAATAAAACTGCTAAGCGGGAGGAAAAAAAGATACGCTATCAATTCAACTTCAGCATTACCACTGACACCATAACAAATCTCGGCTCAAATGCAAAATAGGAACTTCCAGCCTAAACATTATTTATTAGTGGCGCCTGGAACTCGTTATTTGCGCGAGTGTATTAGCTGCTGTATTTCACCCTAATAGACAAATAACATCAACAAAATGACATTATATATACCGTTTTACAACTACAAAATTATGCAGTTTTTCTGCTCTGAAGTCATTAGCTACGGGTATTCCAACGTTTGATTTTATTATTTTTATTACTTTATTATTTTTTTACACTTCAGTTCAGTTTAATCTTAACACTAGATGATAAAGATTTCTCAATGCGGAGTGTCACAGTTTCTGCCTACCGTAATGTTGCCATATTAATGTGAGATGCGCTGTTATCGACTATTTTGTAGCAGTTTGTCGCGTTCATAGTAAATGGCGGTTCAAGTTTTGTGAAATTTTAAAAGAAATCTTTCGAAGATGCCTAGAGCTCTTAAAACTTCGTTCAAATATAAATATTTAGAAGTACTTTGCAACACTGTGCACAGACAAGACAAATGGACTGAACATTGTCGCAAAAAACATGCATATAAATTTAGAAATAATATTAATATCAAGTACAAAGTTGTAGCTGTTAAGAAAGGCAGTAGTACTTGGGATAAAGCGACTAGTAACACGGGTGCAGGCTCCATTGTTTCAACGGTGACAATGAAAAATATACAAAATGCACCATCAACTTCACGGTAAGATTTATATTAAACATTCCTTGTAACAGTATTTTAAAACTATCTTACTTTGTTAATTATTTGATTTCAAAAAGGTACACTTTATATATATATATATATATAACCACCAAACACCTGGTTTATTAGTATTAATGACGGTTAATAGTTTTAAGTGGCTATATATGAGCATGGCTTGCATCTTAAAAATCCTGAACTGTTTTTATGCATGCGTTGAAATAGGGAATTCATTGGTTCCATGATAGCTATGGCACATGAATATTGGGCTAAAAGTTAAAAGGGAGAAAATGAATTTTTTAGTGTCTGCCTGAGAAGTTAATTTGTTTGTTTCTAACGGGACTAAGATTCTTTCATGTTGCACAATTATTTCTTGATGGCTATTACCATTTGAGAGGCACCTGGACTCTTACGAAGTGGAGGGTAGGCCCGTGATTTAGGGGATTCAGAGGGTCAACCCACCCCCCCCTCCCCGGCTTTGGGAAACCAATGTGTTTACCTGCAAGTGGACGGGGTTTTTACTATTTTTTGGCATATTTTACATTGAATACATACCCATTGCCCCCGCTGGAAAAGTTTGAAATGACGGTTCAGGCAAAGAGGCATTATTTTCATTTGCTAAGTGTAAGTTATATCATTGATTTAATTTCTTGTTGCTATTGGGAATTATTAATCATTTTCATAGCTATTTTTATTATATTTATCCCACCCGAATTTATTATCTGATTTTATTAATTTATGCCTCATTATAAACTCCCAAATGAGAAAATTTTCGTGGAAATTTACGACTTCACGCTTTTAGCTGATCAACACATATAAATATTACAATGATATTTATCTACCTTTTTATGCGTCATATTTTTAAATATTTGAATTGTCTTTCAATGTTTGATTTTACTATCAAAGATCGAGTTGAAATTATTGTTTTATTTATATGACACTCATTAATCTACGAAAATGTTTGTTTGTACTATAATAGTTATTTTCATTTGCATAGCACAAGCAAGTTTATTTAGTTAATGTATTGCTGTTTATTGTAAATATTTTTAACTAATCTTATCCTTTCAGATTCTGTTTATTTCACCCAGCCCTATTTAAACAAATAGTGCGTAAAAATCTTGTGATTAGAAGTATTGCATTCAGTTGAAACCTTCAGTGTCTATTTTTAAGTCATAATAAAATGATAACTTTCAGTGGCGTAGCGTAGAATTTTTTTAATTAAGTAATAATAATTGTAATAAAAAATAAATAAAAAAATAAATAATATTAAAAAAATAAATAAATAGAGAGCGCTAAAAATAAAAAATAAATAAGTAAAAGAGGGTTGGCAAAATTTTTGGGGGGGAATTTGCGCCATTGAGCTTGGGGGGGGATGGGCACCCCTGATTGTGAGACGGCTACACCGTTTTGGCACCTTTTGAGGCACATATCCCCTATTCTGTAGCCACTAAGAGGAGTAGTGATGCGTTTTCTGTCTCATTTGCCTATGAGATTTGCTTCCAGAGTTTTCTGAAAATGTATGGGGGAGAGTAGCAATGCATATATGTACTTACATTGCATAGGAGACGTGTCTGAAGCGGTACCCATTCTTTAGAAAAAGTTTTGACAGTTTTCCGTTATAACATTAATTTAACATTGAATTTCAACCGCGAACGGCTTATTTATTTATTTACTTTTTTGTAATTTTCCTCACTGTTAAGTCATAAAACTTGAAAAGAAGAGTTAAGTATATTTCCTTCAAAACACGATACAACAGTGTGAAATAAAGGAATATTGTTACATCTTGTGCTTTTTTCCCCTCTCTCTTTTCAGATGGATTTCTCACTTCACTGAGAAATTATGAAAAAACGAATGTGAGCTTAAATCGATCTATTCTCTGCATTGAGTCATTGATCATTTGTCCACTGGTGTCATCTTGCGAGCGATCAGTGATGTTCTAAAACTTGCTTGTTGCTTTTATCTCGTTTCATTTTTGAGATAGGAAAGCTAACTTCACAGTTTTTCACCAAATGGCACCGTAGATGGTTTATCCTATAGGGTACTTTACAATACCCACACGTCACGGTTTGAACTTTACAACAGCCGTTCCAAAGTAAAGAAGTTAGCAGATTACTTCAATGGACACACTAACTCCGAAAGATAGATGAGGAAAATAAGCCAATTATCTTTGAATAAAAGACATATCATTTTCATAAAATTCAATCATTGATATCCATGACGAAAGAAACAGAATTATAAACCCGAACCATGATGGAACAATTGGCAAATGCCTTCTCTCCACATTCCCCCCAAAGAGATGACACACTTTCCACCCCATATCCCTATCAGAATTCCAGCCCTACATTTTACCAACGCAGATTGCAAACGACCCTGTTGTCTCCGGACCCCCGCAAGCAACAGGTAGGGGCGCGGTCGCGTACCAACTTAACCTCCCAAACCCCGCTTATATCATTAATAACCTCACAATATTGTAACTGAAGACATAATAACGATCTTCCATAACATGAGCAGACCAGCCGCTGAGATGGAACTTTTTTTTCTTTTTTAAACATTATTATACTCCACCCCCGAAGTGGAGAACTAGATGATGAAAAAGAATTGCGTTAGTGGCCATTTTTGACCCTGTTGGAGCAACTGGTTTGTTAAGATCGTGTTTGTTTGCAAATTGGATTTGATCATGATAGGCGATAGCGTTTTAACCGGCCCATGATAATCAAGCATTGCTTCAGATTTATATTTGATTATTGAAAGTAAATACGAAATTAGCAATCCATCTTAAGCGATCTCATTTTTGGAGCCATTTTCCGAGAAAGAAGTTTCGCTATCTTGGGTGTAATTGACTTATTCATTTCAAGCGTGATAAATTAGTTGTTCTGACAAGGAAGGCTTTACTTTTAATCAGAAAAACAATGATAAGATTGTAATTGAAATACGCTGCATCAAATAAAAGAAATTCATTTTCTGCGATTCTTATTTCAGCCCTCGCAGGAACGAATCAGCTAACAAATGCAAAAATAAATTATTATAAATGTATTCTTATTATAATTTAATGCCAGCTTGATTAATTGAACTCGTGAGTTTTGGAGAAGGAATTAGTTTCCAAGAATTGTTAACAAATCCTAAAAACTAATTTATCCCCCACAAGGTAGGCTTTGCTTTTAATCAGAAACATAATGATGAGCCTACCATTGAAGCTTGCTGCATCAAATAAATGATTTGATCTAAAATTTCGAATTCAGCTTTTAATCTCAGGCAATCTTATACTAGTTTAGGTACTTCTCGAAATGAATATTTAGTTTGAACCAATAGCCTAAATGAGGTTGACAATTTCGGAGATTACAGCCAATTCTTCCATGTCTGTGGAAGTCAAACTGGCTGATGTTTGTCATAAATTTAACCACTTTTATTCCTATAATCATTGGCCCTAGAAATAGGTCCTTCTAATCATTAGGTAAAATCGAGTTTGTGGAGCCAAACATGTAGTAAAAGTTTGAAACTTGAGAAGTGTCTCATTTTCGTTACATACATCTTCAATTCCCCATACACGAGTAGTTGGAGAAAAAAATATATCATAAGTGCCAAGGACATGATATCCAACAAACAAGTTCGAATGAGACTCCATTCTTCTCAACTGGTATTGAGCATAACAAAACTCGGGGGCGTGTGCTGTGAAAAATGAACTGCCTGCTGAAGTTCGACTCAGTAATAGAGTTGAAAAGTTATGCTTCTTCTGTTTCCCCCGGCGCTCAACATTTATCATAACTGCAACAGCAAGGGGCTGTCAGCCATGCCGAGAAAGCACCTGCGATACAAGTCCCGAACAAGATCGGAAATGAAGAGGTACATTTCTCTCCTGCGAATGGGACGATAAGATGTCCCTTGGAAAATTGCAAAAGGAATAGAGTAGGCTTAACACTATGTTTACCAAATTGAAGCAGTAAGTTCATTCCTTGAATGTCGCAAAATACTAAAAAAAGGAAATAGTAGGCTAAAATCACTTTCGATTACCAAATCTGTCTGTACTTCTGAAGCGAATAAATGAAAGCTTGCCAGGTTTAATATCACGCATTTTGAATCTTAGTTCAAACAATCTGACATTAAATAATAGTTAAGAGTTAATTATCACCAAAAAATCAGGGGGAGGTTTTTTTGGTGACAATGTGATTTAGGCTGGTGGTTAAAGATGTCTGAAAATTTGAAAGACAGTTTAGACTTCCGTTTTACCTTCCCAATTGACGCTGCCAATTCGTCCCTGAATGTCACCACACAACATCAACTACGAAGTAGAAAAGGACCAAAACTACTTTCGATTTTCATTTTGTATAGCTATTTCTAAAACAAATGACTCAATATATTTACAAGAATTATATAATTCCATGCTTCTTGTCCACTATTGAAAGTCATTAGCAATCCTCAGAAAACTTTTTTCTTTCAATAAAACCACCAATTTACCTTTTTTTTAAGTATAGTCTAAAGTAATATAGTCTGTTTTCAAAGGATTACATTGTTAAAACTACACAAAACGTTTCTACTCAAAACTACTTCAGTCAAGTCGACATATACAAATGAATATAATGATACATAGCTCATGCTCAGAAATGCAACAATTCATAAAAATGATGAATTCATAAAAATGAAGTAAAAATGATAAAAACAAAGTTAATAAAACAAAAAATGTGCAAATCACAACGAATGTGCTTCAACCCCCCCCCCCCCCCCCCATGCGATAGCATGAGTAACAAAATATTTTTATGCAAAGTTTCATAAAAATCAGTCAACTGGTTTCAATCTTTACAGAAATATATTTTGATTTTATTATTAAAAAAGATTGACAAAGATTTTGGATAGCGATAGTACTTTTAAGCGTTCATAAATATAAGAAAAAAAAGTTATTTCATCTTCCTTAATAAATAGTCAAATGCCGAGGAAATGATATTTAAGGAGTGTTGATTTGAAAGTAAGCAGGTGGCAACAGTCATGCAATAGCTATTAATATTTTCCTCGGCACCGCCCAACATTCAATAATAGCTCATTTCAACCTCCCCCCCCCCCCCCATCTCTCTCTACACAAGAAAAGCTTCCAGAAAATCGTAGATTCATGACAAAGAAAGAAAAGAAATGCTTCCCTCTTAAATGGTTCCTATTACACATAATTTTTGTCAATATATTATTCGCACTTGAGGTCTGAGCTCTTTATAAGTTATCTTTTTACAAAAAGGGTAACATTGATGGCAGCACTGTTAAAATATTTTTAGCAGCAGCACTGAAATTTGCAATACTTAATATTAAAATCGGGAATCCATGTTCATTATTAGTTGTTCCATGAAAATGTCAGATAATTATTAAACTTACAAAATATTTCTACTATTACGAAAAAAAGTGATATTTGAAGATGTTCGAGTTAAATTATTTCTTTTTCTTCTTGTTATGATTATAGTCATTATTATTGAAAGTACTTTTTATCTTCAGCGTTAGATTTTCAGAGTAAACATGCAACTATTTAAAAATATATAAATAAATGCCTTTATACGGAAAAGTAAAAAAATAAATCAATAACGATACACAGACATATTTACAAGTTTATAGTTGAGTAGTGTAGTTGATTAATCGTCGAGTTAAAATTATTTTTTATTTCTTGTTTTCTCTAATTTCCTTTTTATTAATCACAAATAAATTTCACAATTCAAAAAAATAAATGCTCTTTTCGTTTAACAAAAACGTTAAAATAAAAATGAAAAGGGAAAAATAAAAAAAATAGAACTAAAAATCGAGATTTTTTTTTTTCATTGAATTTTATGACAAAAATTTAATTTTTTAAAAAGTATACTTTTATGCAAATAAAATCGTTGTTCCGTGAAAACTGAAACAACGGCTTGGTTAGGAAAATATATCATAGGAACTCAACCTTAAAACTTTAAAAAGTTAACGTATTTGTCCTTCACTTACATATTTCATACTCAAGTAACGTAAAATCACGCATGAAACTGACTTAAACTGTTAATATACTTTGTCACTTTTGTGGCTTTGAAGTTCGCCATTTGCCGCTGTAGCTGCCGTGGATTTAAGTTTCCTAATGCTACGTTATCAACGATGCATTTATTTTCTTAAGTTTCCCTTTCGAATTATTACGCAAGAGGAAAGATTTAATAATCTTAAATTTTTTACTGCTATAACATAAGCATTAAATTCATGTTTATGTACAACGTATTGATAAAGTTAAAAATACAAGACAACGTGTCTACAAGTACAAATAAAAGGTTTTTTTGGACTCGTCTCTCCGTGACCATGACAATCTTTTATCTGTGTTAAATTCCATAGACCCGCACATCCAATTCACTATAGAAGTTGAATCTGACTGTCATCTCTCTTTTCTGGATGTTTCCATCACTCGTCAAGATAATACTATCGACACAACTGTTTTTCGCAAACCCTTTGCCGTTACTCTTCCGCCGCATAAATTATCTGCTCACCCCCCAAACAAAAATTAGCTGTTTTTAGAACTTTTGTTTCCCGTGCTTTGTCCATTTGTTCAAATTCTAGTTTACTTTCTGCTGAGCTTAATTATTTGAAAAGCATTGCTATGGACCGGGGGTTCACAGTCAGTGTCATAGATAACATTTATAAAAAATTAATCAATCCTACTGGTCGAAATCAAACACATAATTGTGAGAACTATTCCAACACCGTTGTTTTACCATATTTTCCCAGAATCAGCTTTCAGATTGCCAGAATTTTAAAAAAGTTCAATTTTTCGGTCGCCTTTTCTCCAGTGAACAAATTACAATTTTCGCAACTCAAACATCCTGTTCAAGGTCTTGATAGATGGGGTATTTTTAATATTTCATGCCAATGTAAATTAACATATATAGGACAGACACGACGCGCTTTAAAATTCCGTGTTAAAGAACATGAAAATTGTGTTAAAAAACAGGATTTCAAACGCTCTTCCATTGCCCAACATTGTTGGTCATGTGGCCATATTTTTGATTTTTCCTCTGCAAAAATTATCCATAGTTGTTCTTCGATTTTTGATTTAGATTTTTGGGAATCCTATTATATCTGGAAAAATTCAGATTTAGTTGTCAATGATCTGTCTAGCACCCCTCCTTTCCCGAACATTTGGAAATCTCTTATTTAAAAACTTTTTCGTCTGTGACGTAATTTTTTGTTGTGCAGTTGTCGTGTCCAACCCTTGACGTAATAGTTTCTGCGTACCTACTCTTCCTGTTCTGTTTATTTACCCTCACGTTTCTCGCATTCCTGGTTCACTTGACTGGTGTCAGTGAACCATCATCTTTTTGCACTGATGATGGGGCTTCATTCATAATAGCCCCGAAATAGCTATCTGCTAGAGTTTTCTAACTCTATTTTAACCTTTTATTTGTACTTGTAGACACGTTGTCTTGTATTTTTAACTTCATCAATTGTACAAAGTTTTCGACTGCTTTTCTTACAAACGTATTGATACTCTGCATAATTCTAATAGTTTTTGAAGTTATCAGATGATTTTTAAAACGAAAACAAATGTTTGCAGGAACAGTGTTGTCGTAAAAAAGTCCCATTTTCAAATTGCTGCACAAAAACACTGGTTAGAATAATTTCAAATCTGAACTTAACGTACTAAAAGAATTGAAAAACTGTATGGCATAAGTTAGATGCATGATTTAGGTGTTTTTTTTTTTTTACAAAAATGATGGTTAAAATAATACTAATTTTGTTTATTCAATATTTTTGTTTTGAATAAATATGGGTCATTCCATCGAAAATGGTACAAATCATGTCCGAGACTTTGGAATTTTTTAAAATCAATTTTAATAACTACCATCCATTAAGTGTATTTTTTATTGGTTCTCTATTTCATTTTGTGCCATCAAGTGTCGATTGATTAGGTATAATCCATTTAGAAAGGACACAAAAAAATTATCTTTGTCAGAAGAAGGAGAAAATGACGTGTCCCAGCTTCAAATTGCTAGAATTTTGAATGTGATTTAAAATTAAACTGAAATGTAACAACAAAATAAATTACACTGCACTGCACAAGAGATGCTTCTGACACCATTTCTGCAGATTATTACGCAAATGAAAAAAAAAATCCCCAAAAGACACTAATAGTTATCCATATCCCTAGATTTTTCTATGTTTCGAATTGTCTACTCTGCTATATGCCTTTTGGAAATAAAATAAACAATTGCATTCAATCTGATATATTTTTTAAAAAATATAGGTAGTATAACTGCCGTGATTAGCTTACTACATTGAATTATGTAGTCAACAACCAGGGTGAGCCTCATTCTTTTCTTATGGTAGTTAATTTGAACTGTTGGATGTCCACTCTGTTAGAGTCGATTTTATGATGAAAAAAATATAGATTTTTCCTTGAAATTGCAAACAGACACAGTTTTAGGCTGTTTATTCCACTTTATGCTTATTCAGTGATTCTAACTTTTCTTTGTGATTATACAGATATTTTTAAAGGCTTATTTGTTCATTCTGTTACATGTCCACTCTGTTATACAAAGTTATCAAAATATTTGAAATCCTTTCATAAATGAGTCATGTACTAGTTATTTACACTTTATTATACACACATAAATGGAAACTCAATAAAAAAAATGATTAGTTGGTGGAAATTAATTTAAATTGATAATCTTCAGTGAAGAGTTTCAGACATGATTTATACCATTTTCGCTGGAATGACCCATATGTGCTTTTTAATGCTGCAACCTATTTTATATGTAAATACTTTTCTATTCGTCCTACCTATTGCTTTTTACATTAAGATAACCTTGAAATTTCCGTACATAATAAAAAAATTGAAGTAAGTGGCTATGAGAACAAAAAAAAAAAAAAATAGCTACTAAGTTAAAAGCATCTTCTGAATACAACCAAGCAACTAAAATTTTGAATTTTCGTGTCTAGTTAACAAAATGCAACTTGATTAACTATAACACGAAAATTTGCTCTGAATGATATTTTGAAAAATTAAAAAAAAAATGGTAATAGAAAAACTAGTATTTAAAAGTCATTGGGATCATAAATCTGCTCTATCGATTAATGGGCAGAAAAACCAACCAACAATTAATCAGTAATCGATGCATCTCTATTTTGCAATCTTTGTCTTTTGTTTGAAAAATAATATTTATTAACAGATTAATTGTACTTACGAGATATTTATCTTCAAAACAAAAGGTTCATTAAAAAACCAAACTCAGAAATAACTCAGACATATAACTTATAAGTTAAAGGATAATCGTATCAAATCATGCTAAACTCTCAGCAAATGTTCGTACCGGTATTCGTGTCGTGCTTTTACTTACTAATGCTTTTAACTTACTTTCCTTAATATTATACTTTCAAATGTGCACACAAAATCTGCTTAAAATATCCTTCTAGAAAAAAAAGGCATCAGACAATAAAGTTATGCCTTGTGAAATATTTTAGAGTGTCACTTCTGAAATTCGAAACTATGTTCATAAAAATGTGTGAAGAGAACTTATGCAATTGCGAATGACGTCATATAAGAGAAAGTCCAAGTTTACATCAATGGAATTGCAAGTGTTGTGCATGAGTGTCATTTAAAGTAAAGTTTCAGTTGTATTTGTATAAAGCAACATGAAAACTATTGGAAATTTTCCTACTTTAATGTGCTAAATTTTACAGAGTGCACAAAAGACATAATGGTTTAGTTACTTAAACCCCACCTCACCGCTTAATAGTAAAAAAAAAAGAACCCCCCCACAAGTCAATAAAATAATTTTAGTCAAAATTAACCATCAGCCAAACTCCACATAGCAATAGTGATCCACAACAGGGGTGCCCATCTCCCCCAAGCTCAATGGCGCAAATTCCCACCCCTCCCCCTCAAAAAAAATTTTCACAACCCTCCTGTGCTTTTTATTTGATTTATTTTTTTTTATATTTATTTATTTATTCTTAAATATTATTTATTTATTTATTTATTTTAAAATATTATTTAGGAATTTATTTTTAATTTTTTTAAATTTATTTATTTTAATTATAACTATTTGATTTTTATACATTACTAATTTTTTAAAGTTCGAATTATGCATAGAATAGAATCGCTTTTTTTTCCCTTTCAGACATTCCAAGCACACACACTCGTGCACACAAAATAAATAAGTGAATAAATAAATAATAATACAGAAATAAAAGAATTCATTTAAATTTAAAAAATGAATTAATGAATAATTTTATTTAAAAAATCCGTAAATAATTTAAATTAAAAAATAATTAATAAATAATTTCATGAAAAAATTAATTAATAAATAATTTCATGAAAAAATTAATTAATAAATAATTTAAATAAAATAAATTAAAAGAAATAAATTAGTTAAAAAAAGGCCCCCAAAAATTTTGATGGCGCAACTTGCGCCATAATCCACCCCCCTGTGGGCACCCCTGATCCACAATGAAAACAATCTGAATGCAAGTGATGCGATTTTTATACTAAGTTCAGAAAATGTATTTAACCTCCACAAAGCTCCTTTAGATTTCAAAAAAAAAAAAAATTCTACTAATGGATACATTACAAACAAAATTCTGAATAATTTATACAGCAGTTTAAAATTTAGAAGCGAAGTTGATTAAAAATAAAAGGAAAGATTCTAATCAAGAAAAAGTAAGACCAACTGACATTTTTTTAAACATTCAAAGAAAATTTTACAAAGCTAGAGCCAATTTGTTTTGCTGAAAATTAACCTTTTTTGCGTATTTAATTTATTGCCTTCAGTGGAACGGCTACGTATTTGCACGACTTATTTTCCCCATATATCCAAAAGTTCGAGCAGGAATTATGCAGATATCTTATTTTTTCCTTTGAACAGCAAAGAGAAATATTTCTTGCTTAGTAAAAGAATAAAAAAAGGGTGCTTAATTACGCAGACAATATGAGCTTACTTTTTAAGGAAATGCATTCCCCCTATTCTCTTAGGAACAAGAAAAAAAATCCCTAAACATCACTAATAACGTTAAAGCAAAAAATACAAAAGAATTCCAAAACATCTTATTAACATTTAAAGAACAAGAAAGGCGGAGTCAATAGAACAGCATTTTTTTAGCTTGTTTATTTATTTAATTCTAAGATCAGGCGAACTCCCGCTTTTGGAAGAAAGAAGGTTTTTCCCAGGCAATTAAGTATTTTATGGAGCAGTAATTGCATTTCACTTCGCTGGAAACCTGAATAAATAAATAAAAATAAAATTGAAGCAGAAGCAGACGATTAAAAAAAAAAAAAATCAGAAGAAGCGCTGCATGCATCTGGCATTAACGAGAGTGAGAGCTAAGGAATTCTCTAATTCTGGTTGGCTGGCCTACGTGACGTATTTTGATGCGTCGAGTATTTCTAGAATAAATTCAAAACGAGGGAAGCTGCTCAAAATAAATGTGTTCGTCGAATATTAATGATGCAGTTTCAGGCATTCAGCTCGGAGATGGACGTATCAAATGAGGACTGGTAAGATACAGTTCTGGTGTTTTCCGCTGGAACATAACGCGGCATTAGTTGCGAAATTCGAAGTGGCTTTGAGCGGGCTCTTTGGAATAAACTATGCTTCAGACCAGTCGTATATCATTTCGATTATATTATAACCCGGTCGTACATTCGCGATATTGCTGAAGGATTTTACGAATGGCACTGTCTGAGCGCGGCTGTTAGTGCTTATTAAATTCGCTTTCTGAGATGTTTAGATGGCCCATATTCTTGAGAAGAATCGGTAAATAGCCGACTTCCAAAACATTGAAACTCTTAACGTCTGCTTCGAAAGCAGTAAATAAAAAGGGGCTTTTTAGCTTTTCGAAAGTATGAACGCTAAAGCTTTTCACTCTTAAAATACAATTGAAGAGCACATTTCTATTTCATGAATTAGTTTTCCTTCATAAACAGTTTAGTAAAGGATAGGAAAAAATATTTCATACCTCATTTTATGTAGTTTATTACCTTCCATCTTATTTTATGATGTAATAAAAATCCCTGTCAAACCATCCCTCCTTTATGACTTTTTAAATTTTATATGTATTAACCATATTTATTTAATGCTTTTTTTTTAATTATTTACCAATTGATTGCATACATTTAAATTCTTGGTCAGTCTACCAAGAAAGTGTTTTGAAGTGAAGAAAAGAAACTAAGAGGAAATAATAATAATAAACAAAGGTTATACTTTTACTAAGTACAGTAGAGTCTCGAAAATCCGAGGTAATTGGGACTCACTCTACCTCGGACTTACTGATCCCTTAACACGGATTTTCCGGAATGTTCTTTGAGCGGTAGAAAATCGCCACTTCATAGGTGACATAAAGACGTACACGAAAACGTTAATTTCAAGTATTTTTACATTTCAAGTTATTATATCCAAAACATAGCTTTATATATCTCTAGTAGTCAAAGAATATTCCGGGACACTTGGCGAGTGTTATTGACACCGACTCATCAATACTTTTTTAATGTACAAAAAGAAATTTAACAGTATCGAAAGATTCCTATTTTCCGGATTTTAATGCAAATCATCTTTTTAGCCCTTAAAGATATTCCTTGAAAGGTCAATAACGCTCCTCGAATTAAGCGGAACCTCGGACTTTTGAGGCTCGGATGTTCGAGATTCTACTGCACCACCTTTAAGCCTCAAAGAAATGGCTCATTGGGATATGAAACAGGAATCAATTAATTTAAACATTTTTGAATATTACATTTGCCAACATTCAGGAGCTTCTATAGTCAAATTTAGTAAAATGCGAGACTTGCCTTCTTGAAGTTTGAAAATAAATTAAAATCACCTTGTTGATGTAGTTTTAATCACAACACAATAAGACAGAATTTTGAGGATGAAGGAGTGAAACAATATGAAAGAATAATATGTTGAATTTTGCATCTTATATATTATTTCTCTAGCTTATTTTCGATTACCACGTCAAAACCTCTTTATTTTTTTTTTACCAAAGTCCATGATTTACCCCTTATTTTAAAGCTCATTGTGCTAAGATACGCTTACAAAAAAAATTGCGTGATTGTCATACTTCTTGTTATTCCCTCCCTGCCTTTTGTCACAAACTCACAGTCTCGCGAACAGCTCCCATTCTCATCCTCAAAGCGTGATATCATTTTTAAATGGACCCTATGCGGTTTTTTTTTTTTTTTTTTTTCGTTTACGAAGTTTACAGTCGGCTCAAGAGGTCCCTCTTGCGATTCGACACTTCTGTTTCTATTAAACTTCTCTACGTTTACCTCAATGTTTTGAAATGAGCAGGAACGAATGTAAACGTTATATGGTGAACAGAGTTTATCAAAAAGCAAAAAAAGTTCCAAATTGATTTAACCATTATCTGCTTCCTTACCCAAAACATTATTTTCGTTTCAACAAAGTTGAATCTTTAGATCCTAACTACTAAAAGAAAACAGAACCAGCAAACGAAGACAAGATTTTTCAGAATGTTCTTCGCACCATCGTTCTCCCGAGAAAGTATGTTTAAAGTGTTCCATACAACACACCCCTCTTTCTCGACACCCCCGCTCCGAACACCACAACCAGGGGGAGGAGGATACCAGCCCCCTCGAAGAGAGAATTGATAAATGATATCCTCACATTCCAACCCCTCGTGGTCATTAGGACGATGTGGTACCTTTTCAAATTATCATAATTCCGCCATCCGAGCAACAATGATGGACCGCCTACCTGCAGTGTACACCTTCGCTTCGCGCGCTGAAAGTTCCGTGTGAGAATCGACACACTTGCGCTGATTGCAGTGAATCCGCGGAAAATGAAATTCAGTGGCTCTCTCGGACGGCAGGATTTTAATTTTATGATTTTCTTCCGAAATTGGAACTCTTGGTGGGGGGGAGAGGGGGGAGAGGGCTGTCATCGCCTGGCAAAGCCGGGTGCTCGATTCCTCCCCAGAACGATTTGTTTTGACCGTAAGAACTGTAATTATTTTTGCGTTTGAGATTCGGCGGAAGTGAAAATTATCCAAAGTGGCGAGTATGGATGTATTTCTTGGAGTAATTCATAAATAAGAGTTGCCAAAGTGTTTCTTGAAATCCTTACAATTCATCAGTTTTAATGGTTAGTTGAAAATATGCGTGATTCAACATTTTTGACCAAGAATAGTAGTGTTGCCTCTCGTTATGTCGTGCTTGTAGGAAGACCACAAAAAGCAACACATTGCAGGGTGTTATTAAAAATAACAATTCATGTAACATATATGCATCTGCAGAAAATTTAGTTCATTTTTACATTTGGACAGCTTTTAAAAATAAAAATTCTTACTTGTTGTTGCTTTTTTTAAAATAAATTTTTATTTATTTATTTATTTATTTTGAGCAATGAAAAATTGCTACTTGCTTTCATTTTGAACCTCAGTTGTCGTGCAGTACTTTTTTTTAGATTGACCCCGGAGTCTGCCACCGGTCGCGACTTCGGATTTTGGCGCATATATCTTGCACACTCATGACCGGATACACATACACACACACACACACACACACCTATCGCTATTCGTCATTGCGAAAAACATAATTTAAATTTAATACGTAAAAATTCATTCATTTATTTATTCATTCATTCATTTTTCGAGAAAAAAAACAAAACGAATTGAAAGTATTTCAATTATTTCCTGCGAAAAAAGAATTCAAATAATCTTGACATAAATTTAGACAACGAAGAATCAGTAAAATCTTTGGACTGAATTTGAATTCGAATTTAAAGAGACAGATTTAAAGAGTGCGCTTTTTTTCTTTTTTAATGTCTCGAGTATATTATTAAATATGGGAACTATACCGCATTTTCACTCCACTTCATTACATTCTTAACTATGCTTCTATATTCTACGATACCAAAAAAGGACATAGAAACATAAATTTTAATGCATTTCAAAATAACTTCGTATATTTTTCCTTTTTACGCTAGAAAAGATGCCGTCAGGCTAAATTTCCGAAATCAAAGCTTGTTGAAACATAGACGACTACTACTGACCTCGTAACTAATTCTAGAGATTTCTTAATATATTGCCCTCCTTTCTGTTGGAATCCTAAAACTGCATTCCAGCAAGATAAAGAATGTGACTCTATATTTGAGGAATGCTTGTATATTTGAAGCGTACCGGCTATTAGCGTCTTTTAGGGAAAGTAGAACGATAAAAATGATGTCTTCTCATATTTCCACGTCCTTTTCGTGCATAGTTAATTAGCGTAAAAACGTGCTAGTAATGATTAATTTCTGTGTATCTTGTAAGTTTTTCATAGATTACACGAAACTGCAAATTCTTGGTCAGTCAGTCATTTCCAAGTTTTAGCGCAGAGGTGGTAGCAAAAGCTCAGGACATGTTACATAAAAAACTAACAAAACTTGAATACATTACATTACACACATGCATACATGCGTTACATTTATATAAATCACTGAGGTGAATACCCCATCCTGATCCCTCTTGATGGACGAAATCGAATTTCAGCTTGATCAAGCTCAGAATGTCTGTTAGCTATTTTAATTGGCTTGTGTCTACTGAAATGTTTGTGAGCCATTCATAGTGGGATTCTTTTTAACTGAAATTCTGTTAGCCATTTGATAGGACTTCTTTCGCACTGAAAAGTCTATTACCATTTCGTATTGTTTTTTTCCATGTAAAACGTCTTTATCCTCCCTTCGACTGAAATGTCTGTTAATCATTTAGTGGGATTATCTTCTACCGAAATGTCTGTTAGCTGTTTTGGATCGGTTGGTATTTTTCGGATTGGTTGGAAATAACAGGCTAATTGGGTTGCTTACGACAAAATAAAATAGCATAAAAGCTACTATAACTCTACAGTCCCAATCAACTCTTCACCGGAAAAAAAAAGTGGATCTCAACAAAATTACTGTTTGCCTGTTAATCGTTTTAGTGGAATATTTAGACTAAGTACGGATATAAAGCATGATCGCATGCGTGAAAGTAGTTGCACAATATTATAAAGCAAAGAACCAACAATTTTTCCTTTGCCAATTCGAACATCCTATAAACAATTAAAATCTTGGCAATCGATTTCGAAATACAAATTAACTGCACCATTATTTCCTGCACTTAAATAATATTAAATAATACTTTTAAAAAACTCACTAAATTTAGAGTTTACACAATTTGAATCTAATTTTATTTTTAGCCTCACAAAAGCAAAATATGTTTTGTAACTTATCAAGCTAACACAAAATGAGTTACGTAGGGAGCTTCCACCCAAAACCATTCAGTAGAACGATCAGTGGAGGTTTTGGGATGATAATACATTACAATATACTTGTGTCTATCTATACCAGAAACGGCCAACCTGTGCAATTGAAACAAATGAAATTATAACCATTTGTACAATTCACTCTCATCTCTCTTCGGAAATTATGCAGGAGAAAGGGTGTTACTGAACCGCACTTCGATTCCAAACCCTCTCTCACCGAATCGGTTTTATCAATAAACCACCGTTCCAAGGATTCCAAAGGTGTATTTACGAGGTGTTTTCCCTTTCTTTTGATAAATGATGACGCTTCAAAAGTGGTAGTTTTCGAAACTTTCCCTGTTCACTCATCCCTGAAAACTTTTTTTTTTTTTTTTCAATTTCCTGGTATTGGATTTCCCATCGTCCGTAAATGGGGCGTTTCCGTTATAATTCGTTTTCGTTTGTGGGCATTTTATCTTCCGGCGAACGAGGTAACCAAATTCGAAAACGATCAGAACGAAATTGGCTGTTGTTTTTGGAGTGGAAATATATTGTGGTGGTTTGAAAATCTTATCTGCATCGGTTAAGTACAGTTTCAAAAAAAAATGATAAATTAGTTGGGAAACTAGTAATTAAAATTCTTACCTAGGTTCCCGTGTTTTCTATTTACAGATGCTAATCATTTTTCTTTTTTCTTTTTATCTCTTTTTTTTTTCTTGCTAAATGCAGAAAATTTACAGGTATTCAGTTGGGTGAGTTGGAAACAAATCTCAATTCTGTCAAGTGAGATAATTCTCACCTCTTGACTTATTTTCTTTCTTATCCCACATGGTGTCTGGAAAAAGTTTTCGCTATTGCTTTAGCGTTTAAAAAAAAAAATATCTCTTTTTAGAGCAGCCATTGCGCTTTGACCTCTAAGTTTCAAATATTAACTGGTCTAAAGTTCTGAAAAGAATTCTATCAATGAAGGCTGTGATGATCAAAGCTTATTTTTACAGGGAAATAAAGCGCAGGAGTAGCATACGTTCAGTTTTGATGCAAAATGGAGTCATATTTAACATCATAAAGCTGTCGAAATTTGCAGCAAGTTCTACTAAACATTTAAGTGGTGAGCGGAGGACCCTACGCTCCAGAAGAACTTAAATTCTAAACTATTATTTTATAAGTATTTTTTTTTATTTATTTATTTATTTTGAGGTTACGATTTGAACTCACCTTTGCTTTCCTCAAGACAAATAGCAACTAACAGAGCATAACAGAGTGCGTTTGCGTTGGGTAAAAGCGATTATCTGTACTGTCTGGGGTGACAAACACTATTTCATCAACAAAAAAAAAATTACATTGTTATGGTTTTTTTTTCTTTTTTTTTCTTGCGTAGTCATTATCATTTCACAATATAAACAATTATTTTCCTTCTACATAAAGTAGTTAATTTGTAATTTTGTGTTTAATTAATTCTATGATATAAATTTCAATAATTTATATTTGCAAGCAACATTTTGTAATATTTACACATGCAGCAGTTATATATGGGGGATTCTACAAAAACGGGAAAATTTCAAGTATGTATATTTAAAAAAAATAATTTGAAATTAAAAAATCTGAAAAAAATCAGGAAAGCTCTTTATAAGTTACATAATTAAAACAGAATATCGGCAGAACTTAAATGTTTGTATTTTATTGCATTTTTGCATTCTTATTTTTTTTGAAGGCATGTGAATGGTAAAAAGGACATGTGGATGACACAATGGATATGTGAATAATACAATAGGTATATTAATGAAATTTTTTAACCTGTAAACTGTTAGACTTAATTTTTAAACATTGTGCTGTCATAGTTATTACATAATATTAGGTTGGAACTAGGGCTTACTTTAGGTTGGAGATTTAAATTGGGGCATATGAATGACAAAATACAAGTAATACGTTCTCAAAAAGTCATTACTGAATATTTTTCGGCTTAGCTTCGGATAAAAGCCAACAAATGTAAGCTTTAGACCTATTCATCATCAAAATTAATTTTTGTGTACATTTTACTTGCATTCTGCAGGGCATGTTAATGACAAAGATGAAAAACACTTGCATTGAAAGTTGAGTTTAGCTTGCATTTAATTTGTTCTGCAAAGTAATTGGAGAACAGCAAAATTAATCTTCAGCTAGGAAAAACAAAGTTCCATGCTTCATTGCCACATTTTAAGATGTGTTGCCAGATTTTGAAATAAAACATTTCAGAGAAAAATATCTACTTTTCAGACATGTGGATGATTAATAATCGCTGGGACAACGTTTAGATTAATTTTTAGAAATATTATTTTTACATTATTTTGCTTTTTTTGTGATTTACATATTGCCCACATACACATTCAAAAATAAAAATATCTTGAGAAAAAAAATCACTTTTTTTTTTAAATCTAGATTCCATAGATTGTGAAAATCGTGCTTATGGAACAGGGCATGTGGATGACATTTCAATGTAATATTTATTTTTTAAGTGAATAATAATTAATTATTGACATTGTTGATAGTCAGAATTATAGAACAAACGACGCATAAAAATATTCCCAAAAGAGTTTTTTTTTAATTAAAAACAAAAGGAGCAATCAGTATGAAACACAAATTTGCCCATTTTTGTAGAATCACCTACATATATACGGCACTGTGTCAATTATATTTATACAAATATGCAATTACAAATCTTTGGAAGTCTCATTATCTCAATTTGTTAAATTTTTTGAAGTAAACAAGAATCATTATTTTTAGGTTAAATACATCCCACCGCAACCGCAATACCTACTATACAAGACTACCACTTCACCCGATAGTAAATTTTAACATTTCCCGAAACGTCCATTAAAGATAGTTAATCACGAAACCTCTTTAGTAAATAAAAAAAGCTCAACGCAGTGATATATTCAAATTGTTTAATGATACACCTCTAAATAAATGAAATTATCTTCAAGAAAACATGCATTAATAATATTCATGAGAATAAAAAGATATAAGAGAGGTATCTACACTTTTGCTTGATAAGATGCTTTGGAAATGACAAATGATGTAGCGAGCAAAGCCAGCTCTCAGCCTTAGACATGGAAATACTCGATTCCGCATGAATTAGATTAAAGATCTTGACCGAATGTGGTATGAGATTATGGCGCAGATATATCACGATAACTTTAACCATGACAAACAATAATGAAGGAGAATTGATCGTTCTGAACAAATTTGTTTCCTTGATTGCTGTTTGCACAGACGGTTTTTCATTTGATACTATCTCTTTAAAGCTAGGGGGATAGTATTTGAAGAGAGATTTTTTTTAATGCTTCAAAATAGTTGTAGTACCTCTTATAGTATGATGTTTGCGGCATTAGCATAAAAAGCAATGAGGTATTGCTCATATATATTTGACTGCATTGTTAAAACTATAGGTTGCATGTGGCACCTTTGAGGGGCACTTGAAGGGTGTCACTTAACTCCCTATGGCACCCTTGAAGGTGACATTTGGCTCCCTCTCGCACCTTTAGGGTATCATGGGATACCCATGGGGTGCCACAGGGCATCCATAGGGTACCATAGGCACTCAAGTGGCACCCTTCAGAGGTGCCACTGGGGCTACAACCTTTCACCCTTAAAAGTAGCATATGCAATTTGTAGTTTTAACAGTGTGCTCACTGCGTTGCCCAACGTTTCATGGTTTACCTCAAAAATAAAATTGGTGTCAAATAGGAGCGCCCCGATGGGAGGTCACGGGAGGCAGGCCCGTCATTTATGGGGAACAGGAGGGGGTCAATTGCCCCCCCCCCTGACTTTGAGAAATCAATGTATTTACACATAAGTGGGCAAAGGTTTTTTATGTTTTCCGATGAAACTGCATTGTGTTTGGACCCTTTGCCCCCCTGGAAAAACTTGAAATGACGTCCCTGACGGGAGGTCACTGTGACCTCCCAATGATTTCATATTCGGCAATTTAAAGACAATAATGCAACATTGAGATTATTTGTTCTTTTTAGTTTTCATAATTGTGTTTTAAAAGAGGCCTAATGTTTTTTCTCACTAAATGTTATACATGTACGACAGGTGTGCGTGCTTGTATTTTATCATTCGGTTGCCGAACTTTATTTGGCAAATTGATAATTTCCCCCCTCCGAAAAATTTTAGTTCAGGGCGCCCCTGGTATCAAAAAGCGATGAGATACTTCGACTGTCAAATAGCCGCTTAGTCTCTCTAAATAAAGTATCTCCAACTGCTCCATTTAAACTCTGTCATTTCATGAAATTTGAAAAAATTAAATAGCTTATGTCTGATACCGAACCAAATATTTGAACTAAGTAGGGGAATGTGGGGTAACGGGAAATAGTTAAGTTTACTTACCCGCTTCAAAAGGAACAAATAGGAAATTTGTTCTAAAAATTATTGTACAAAAAGAGGGAATAATATATTTGTAATACAACTTTCGTTGAATTATTACTTTTCATCTTTGGCAGCTATTTTGTACTTTCAAAAAAATGTAGAAAATTTTCACCTCAAAAAATCATGGGCCAAAGTGAAAAAAAAATATTTTTTTGATGAAAATTTTTTCTATTCGACGATAAACAGTAGTTTTCGTCAAATAAATGCGTAAATAAAGGGAAAAAATAATTATTAATGAAAAATAAACGAATAAATGAGTAAATGAACAAATGAGTTAATATGTGAGAGAAAATAAATGAGCGAATAAGATAGAGCAAGAAAATAAGTTAATGATTGAGTAAATAAGTAAACAATTAAGTAAAAACATGTAAATAAATGAATAAATTTCGAAATACGCACGTGATTTAATAAATGAAGGAATAAGTAAACAAAATAAATTATTTCACTTTGCCCCATCCACTTTGTCCCGAGTGCACTTCATAAATTACATTAAATATTTACAATAAAAAAATGCCTAATATAAACAAATTAAGGACTGCACTGGACATTAGTAGATCTCAATTAATAGTTTAAATGATAATTACAAAAAATTTATCATTTTTTAATAACAAGAAATATTTTTGAAAATCCACGAATTTAGCAATAAAGATATCAATCAATTTTGAAAATGGCTAGTATATATTTTTTTTCTTTGATCTTTGGAACTACGTATTTTTTGACAGAAATCAACTATATGACTAAGAACTTAGTTAAAATATTGCAAGATAGGTGACGCTGCAAACTGTGAAAATATTTTACCATTTCACTTTGACCCGCTATTACACTTTGCCCTACATTCCCCTACTTCCGGATGCTTACAGTCGTCAAAAGGTACGTTTTGGGAGAAATGCTTTGGTTGCTTTTCATATAAAATGTATCTTTAACAGATATGATGGCACTAGAAAACTGCATGTTTGACTAATTTTGAAATAAATTTTTGACGTTTCTCGTGCACAAAGAGAGAAATGATACTAAGGTTTTAAAAAAATGGATTACTATAAACAAATAAAGCGCATTTATAACCAATAAAACATTGACATTCTAGAGTACACTTTAAGAAAATCGAACCGAATAGAACACCGAATCAACTACCATAAAATATGGTTTGAATGATAAAGTAACTTCGATGAAATTAGTACATAAAACATAATTTTTCACTAAACACATTCAGAAATAAAAGTCAATATGGCAAATAAATTAGAGATAGATGAATTAAGATACCGTACTATCTTCATTTCAAACTACAATGTAACTGTAATGAATACAAAGTATGAAGCGTTTCATATTCTTGCCAAATTGCAAAATCCTTTGCAACGGAAAATAAAAGAGAAAGAAGTTTGATAAGTAGAAACACGATAAATATAAAATTCATTTAAAATTATATGTCTGACGAAACGCACATTAGGCAATTCTAAACACAATAGCTCGTGTACAAGCAAAACATGTAATTCAGTTAATATGAAAAAGATTTTCAACATGCTTACATTGGTTCAGATAATTACATAACCTGCTCACTTGCATTGATAATAAAAACTTCCAAACCGGTATTTCTCACAACATGCAGCGTTTATAATTAAAGTTTGTATAATTTAGAAGATCTTTATTTGTGATAGTGATTCCAAGTCACCTAGTAACTGGCGTCACCTTTTTGGCCTCAGCAATGATAATACAGTTATTTTTTTTCGAACGGTAATGTTTCTGTAGTAGACGATTAACCCTTCAGTGCGTGTGAAAGAAAAGTGTTATTTTTCACCGAACTCAATATTAATGAAATTTCAAATGAATGCTGGGGAAAATACGTTACACATCAACAAGGATTTATTAGATAAAAATCAGCCCAGAAAATCAAGTGTTTTGTGCTGTTTTCAATGCTAAATTCAAATAAAAAGTGGTACATTCATTTGAACCTAGCCATGCATTGAAAGGTTAACACTATCAATATGCATGTCAATTAATTTTATTTGTCACTAAGTTATCAGCTGTAATTCAAAACTACAAGCAGTATATTCCTTTACACCAAGGGTCTCCAAACTTATGGTTCGCGCCAAATGTGGTTCACGAGCATACAAATATAGGGGCGATCGGGGGCGATCGGGGGACACGAGGTACAACGAGGCAAATAGAATTTTTTCTGAAATTCAAGGTAAAAAATTTTTATAGCATGCCATATTTTAGTTACCGTGTTTGGCAATGCCGTGTAGACTAGCCGCTGCCACATTTCATCTTGTTAGGGGAGCAGCAGCCTTTTTCATTTTTGCTATCACAGTTTTCTAATTTATGCAAGTTTTACTCATTTGAATTTAAGGTATATACTATTCAATAATCAGTATCAATACATTAATTTAAAACTGAAATTTTGTTTATCACTGCATGCATGTAATATTTTTTGTTTCATTAATAAAATTTGCGCCCAACGTTTGATTCTTAATTAAAAAATATCGCTTTAGAAGTACGGTTAGGACATGTTGATGAGACAGTTCCCATCAACACGTATCCCATCATGTTGGGATATATGTTGGTGTATCCCAATATAACGGGTACCGTAAAATGGGGTGTATAGGAACAGCGGGGTCAATCGGAACAAAACTTCCCAACAGTACAAAGAAATTCTTCATAAATATACTATAGGGTATTTTTCGCCATGAATTTTTTTTTTAGAAAGGTAAGATCATAGGAAGTAGGAAAAAAATACTTTTGTCAATCTGGCAATGCTACTGGCTTCTAAAGAGGGCTGCACGTTGAATGCTAGAAAACATCACATTTTCATAGACTGCAAAACTTCATATGCAAGAACAAACCTTCTTATATTTAAAAACTATGAGTGGTATGTTTCAATTATACATGTATCTGAACAACAGAATACCACATTAGAATTTACATTTTTTATAAATTGTGTCATAAAAGTGAAGAATTCTGAAAAATGCCATGGGAAAAAAATTTGCGGGGTGAATCGGAACACTTAGTTCTGTTGTTCCAATTCAAACTTATTTGAAGGAAATTGTTTGAAAAATCAAGATTCTAACCCCAATTCTTCTAATCAAGACAGGGACAAGGATTTATTACTGTTTATCCCTTCTCGTGAGCAACTAGATCTTAGAATGACAAAAGTTACAGATTTCAAAAGATTTTTTCTCCAGGAGACTTTTTTTTACTTAAAATAAAAGGGAGAAAGTCACATAGACTTTATGTAGTAAACGTTCAGCACACAGACAGTGATGAATAAGCGAAAAATCTTTCAGGACAATTCCCGAAACCCAGAAATTTCAAAAAACTAAAGAAAAGGCAGAGTTCATCCCAGGAGATGTTATGAAAAAACTTAAGCCAAGTCACAATTGCTAGTTTTAAGGACAAGTACATATTTGTGGACGACATGAGTGACTTCCATTCATGTTAAATCTTTGCATTTCAATTCAAAAGCTTTTCTTAAAATTACTTTTCATTTTTCATAAGTTCAAAATTATTTTGAATTTTCACAAATTATAAACGTTTACTGGTACTGAAATTATAAATTTATTTGACAGTAATTATCTGTTCTTATTCTCCCCCATCAATATTACTCATGTTTGTGAGACCTATTACAGATTAAATTGAAAAAAATAAAAATTTTAACAAGTGTTCCGATTGACCCCTATCAGCGGGGTGATTCGGAACACCCATAATTTGCTATATTTTTTAATAATAATTGCTCAAAATCTTTTGTCTTTGCTTGGAATATCAAAAGTAAAGCAAGACCGAAGTTTTTACCCAAAAAATCAAATTAAAAAAAAATCTTTTAACTGCTTTTTTTACAATAAAAGCTGAAAAGTGTTCCGATTAACCCCATTTTACGGTACATCAAAATGTAGTGTTGGTGTAAGATAACACCACATGAGCAAACCGTTTGGAGATCGCGACAAGCAGTAAATTATAAATCTAATCAAAAATAAGTGAGTAAAATTAGTGCCTCTGTCTAAATTCTCTCGCTAATTTAATGTAAAAATATCCAAAGAAAAGCTGTTTTCAAAGCTAAAAGTGAAAAAAGAAATTTAAAGTGAAATTTATGGGCAATTTAAATTTTCTCTCTACAAATTGCTTAAGTAAATAATGTTTCAAAGTACTTTTATAAATTTTCTGTTAAAGTTACGACGGTTAGATCAGTAATTTCGTTTAATTTTAACTTTAAACAAAATTCTTCACTTTGTCCTTTGACAAAAATTCTCGAAAAAATTCATCATTCAAAGCAGTTTTCCAAAAAATTCTGATAATTTTGTTCTGAGGTGTTCCAGAAAAACCGATAATTTTTTACTTAGGGTGTTCCTGAAATACGATGCATTAAAAATAATTTTTAGTTCATAATAGTTTTCTTTTAAATACTTTTTTCTTCTCTTAATATTTTCATAATTTACTTTAAGTGACTTCAAAGCAATCTTGAAATTTTACTTTCTTGTTCTCTTCGCAAATTTTAAAATCTGTATTTGAATGTTTGCAAAATTTAACTCGAAATAACCTAAAATTTGAAATAAAAAAGGTACCACCGACCTAACAATGAAGTTTTGACGCTACCATTTCTCACGGAATTAATACATGGAGATTCTTTGTGTAAGGTTTGGTAAATGCGCAAATTTGAGATAATTTAAGAAAAATACTGTTTCGGGGGGATTTGGAAAAAAAACTACTTTTGAAAGAGATTAAATATTTCACCACGAAACTTTTACTCTCTACTGTTTCCAAAACTATGTTCAAACCAGTAATATATGTTCAGAATGATACGCTTAAAAAATTATCTGGAAAATAAATTTAGTCCCTATTTACTTTTGTTAACTTTTGCTAACATAGAGTAAAAAATGTAAATAAAAGTGGCAGTTGAAAAAAGAGTTTACGTTTGGCAAGGAAAAAAAAGAGAACTTATGCTGCTTTTTCAAATTTGTTTAGTTTTTTGTTTTGTAACTTAATTCGTGCAGTATTAATTAATTTCAATGACTGAATTTTAACGCCAAAGCTCAGAATTTAGCAACACTTATAATCGCCGACGACTTATTTTCAGTTGATATCAATTCTCTAATTTCTAAAAGAAAAAATCGCCTAAATATATATCAGAATCGGTAAACATAATTATGTTTCAAGCCTTTGTCAGTTTCAAAACTAAGTAAACTGAACCGTGGATAATATGGTAATGGGCGTCGTAGATATTTCTATGAAAAAATATTACCACACTAATCATAGTAGCAAACGTACAGCTCCTTAGAGGTGAATTCATGTTGAATGCGTTCGCAAAATAGAATATTGAAAAAGCGCGTTGCCGTCTCAGATTTTCACAAAATCTTTAGTATAAAATTGTGACTGCCAGAATGAATAAATATTGAGTTATAACGTAGTAATTATACGGGAACCTATTAATCTATAAAATTGTATTTCAAAGCAACTGTTGATTTATCACAATTTGCAGTCCTGTTCAAGAATGCTTCTTTCACACATTAAAAATAATCACTTTCTTTTGGGGAAATTACTTTCATTGATGAGGTCAAGCATAGTGTTCTACCAGAATTTATGCCGCATATTTCTCATTACACAGCCTGCAATAAGGAAATTGTAGGAAAATCAATGTTTAAAAAAAGAAATCTGTTTTCCCCGTTCGTTCTTGATGACACTTGTTAACATTTTTTTAAAAAATCGAAAATAAAATTTAAGAATTCATTTGATAATTGATATTGTTGACCGTTGGAATTATTTATACATTCTATAAGAATTTCAACAAATTTATTACAGCATAATTCTAATATAGACCTCGATATGCTCAAACATTAAGAGAAAATTAGAGTATAAATTAATCATCTGTATAATTAGATATAACGGGTATGACTTTTACTTTAGAGTTGTTTTCAAAGTTAATTTGTTCTATTTTTAACAATAAATTATTTTTGATTGAGAAAATACGGATGCTAAGTACAAATTACAATGAATGCTGTACTCCCCCCAACACCACAACCAAGCTTCTGCAGGAGTTATTACAAAAACTGGGAACTTATTTATATATACGCTACAATATTATCACTTAGAAAGACTTCAAAATCACGTAGAATACTTTTTCAGACTATATTTCTGTTTGTAAATTTTAGCCAATATTTATTATTTTTGACAGTAAATTTATCACTTAATCGGATTGCAACTACTATACAAATGTGACACTTTTTAATGAACATTTTCGTTGTTAACACAGAAGTTATGTTACATTCAACGGCTTTTTAAAATCGATTTTACTTTTTATTAACCACTTGCTTAATATTCTTAAGTGGGAGAAAAATCGGAATGGTAAAATATAAAGCAAGCTACAGTATAACACTTTTTAAATACTAGTGTGCGTTTATAAACTCAAAATTAAAAATTCTCCTTGAGTTACATGAGAAATTTTACACTCAGAAACACCTTGTTCAATTCTTGTGATTTAACGAGCTATAAGTCACGAAATACCGTGGAGTTGTAATGCATATGAAAGGTATAGAAATAGCTGAATCATAAAAAATTGTATTACGATTTTTAAAGCGATCAGAAAAGTTCCTAATCACCAACTTGACCATTTCTTTTATAACTTACATTTCAATCTCGCGTTCTTACACACTGTTAAAAAAAACCTGAATTTTCAGGAAGATTTTTACTGATTTTAACAGTAAATTTCCGTTTTCGCTTCAAAACAGAACTTTTCCTTGAAAAAACGGAACTATTCCGTGAATTACCAAGTTGGAGAAACAAAAAACGGAATTTACCCGGTTTTGTGGTTGAAATATACCGAACGAGAGAGTTAGAGACAGTCTGAAGAGACTTGGCGCGTGCGCAGAAACGACGGAGTTTTCGGCAGCATAAATGATTCATAACTGAATCAAAGTGCGCAGCAAAAGTAACGCAAAGTGATCGAGAATTAATATGCATGTTTAAGCTTCTATGAAACCGACTTGTGTTATTCGCATTAGCATGGAAAAGAGGACATCTGTGTCTCGTCGTTTGGATAGCTACTTTACAAAAAACATCACATTCGAATATTATTTAATCATGTTCCTCAGGACGTTATTTATGTGTACCATTTTGTTTCAATTTGAAAATGCTTCGTCGAAGAGCGTTGACTACTGTTATAGCATTCGACGAAGAATTATTCCAGGATTCTGCGTAGTTAATCAAATTGACTGGAAAAATAATTTGGATCTTTTCATGTGATTATTCGGTATCCAGCATTTTCTAGCTCAACATTTTAAAGAAGACTTCGTTTATCGCAATGGATAGAATCAAAATGGGCAACAAAAGGGCGTGTTAGTATATTTTAAAATCTACTCGCTTTATTGTTGCCTTTTTTGAGCAACTTCTATTCCGAATTGGAGGTAAGAATTTTTATTTTTGTTACTGCTATTTTTATTTTAATCTGAGTCCAGACTTAACAGTTAGTTATTTCATGATGTAAACCAATTGTGCATTTTAGGAGTTGCATGTATAAACTTACTGGTGCTGAGGGTTAGTAAAATTTAGTGAAATGATTTTTGTAATTTTATATCAAGATTTAAAAGCTTAGTTTCAAAACTTAGCTTTTTCACTTTATGACTTTACTTCGTTAATGTGACGAAATTAATGTTGTCAAAACTACGAAAATGATTGTCAATTTGACGATACTAGGATAAAGAAATATTTCGCTACATTTGACGAAATTCATCCCCAAAAAATGACGAAATGTTCGCTCGGGGTATATTCTTGGAAGTGATTTCATCAAAAACAAAGAAAATTCGTTAATTTTGAGAGTGCATTTCTGAAAGTGTTGATCACTATGAACACCATAACGTAAATATATATGAAAATAGAGGAAATCAGTAACAATACAGGATTTTTTTTTTTTAAGGAACCACGAATGATTCAAATTCAGAAAGGAAAAAAAGAACTTTCGGAAGAACTTAATTTTTATTCAAACATAAGAGAAAATATTTTTAAAAGAATGCACCTTGTTAATACTTTTTAATTTTTTGAAGTTATGCGCTCAGAAATACTATGCATTGATCATTCCATCTTCAAAATATTTGAGTATTTTATGCGAGATTGATGTAATTTTTTCAAAAAAATCATGTTATTTTAATGAACTAAAATTTTTAATGAAAAAAAAAATTCTTGTATTGCTTTAGTATTTTTTTTAAAGGCAAGATGTTTAAAAGTTTGAAGTATATGAGCGGATATTTTCAAACTTTTTCTAAAAAACAAAATTCGTAAGAGTTTTAAGTTTACATCATTATACTTTGCTCATCATTTTGTCTTATATATATATATAATTTTCCGGTGAGCTAGTTTTCGCTCCTTTTTTAATTGCTCTATTTTTCTGTTTCTCATTTTCCCATATTTTAATCACCCACATTTTTACGTTATAGGCTTATACCTATACGCTTATACCTATACGCTTATACTTATATATGCAAGATGGAAAATTATTGAAATTTTGCAAAATAAACAAGCGCTTTTATAGCAGCTTAATATTAATAGCAAATTATATATGAAAGTTTAATAAACTAGTCCTTTAAGTGGCGCAAAATGTGTAGATTGGAAAAAACAACAAATGAACAAATTGAAATTTTAAGAAACTTTAGAGAAACATTTGAAAATTTACGAAACAATATAAACATATAAAAAGAACAAACGAAAAAGATAAGGCAGCACATTACCCATGTTTGTTCTTTTTATATGTTTATATTGTTTCGCAAATTTTCAAATGTTTCTTAAAATTTCAATTTGTGCATTTGTTGTTCTACACAATCTACGCATTTTGCGACACTTAAAGGACTAATTTATTGAACTTCCATTGATAATTTGCTATTGATATTAAGCTGCTATAAAAGCGCTTGTTAATTTGCAAAATTTAAATAATTTTCCATCTTGCATGTATACATATAAGTCAAAGCGTATAGGTATAAGCCTATAACGTATAAGCGGGGATAATAAGAACCGAAAAAATGAAGAACGGAGAATTACGAAACGAAAAAATGCCTAACGGAAAAATGACGAACGCTCCGTTCGTCATTTTTCCGTAAAATCACGGAAATATTATTAACGAAAAGGAAACACTCCGGCAACTCAGCTGCCGTATATTTTTTCGTTATTTTCAGGAAATTTTTTTAACAATGCAGGACCCGCTTATGAACTTACGTCCGATATGACAGATAAAATTTAGGTACATTAGTGTAGGACATAATTTACAGCCCATTGAGGGAAATTACCAGAAAATGTTCTAACCATTTAAACACTAAATGTTGTCATTTAGCAACATAACCACAGTTTAGTCTTCTAATATGCTATGCGAATAAGTGCACACGCACAGTTCGGTTGCTACGAATAACCAAAAAAATACTCATTAAAGATGTTATTAAATCAATGTAAACTCGTAAATATTGGTACTAATCTTATGGAAAATAAATAATTTACTTGTCAACACTCGCAAATGTACGACATTTTCTTATACACGTTTGAGCATGCTCACTTCTTATTATTATGCTGCGAATAACCCTTTACTACTAAAAGAGTGATGCACTTCTACAATATTTACCAATGCTAAGGATATTTGACTGTCAATTATTTGGGTATCATTTAAAACCCAATGTTGCTTAAATTACTTTATCATTAACCGTACACAAATTAAACGAGGATTTCTTATTAGTTTTTAAATATTTTTCTAATGATTTGAACAAGAATCAAAGGAGAAAGAACGTATTGCACCGGGCATGAAAGTGTCACATTTCCAAAACAAAATTGGAGAAAATCAAGCTTTTACACAACAGTAGTTTTAAGTGATTTCGTCCGTGATATTACTATACGTGCAAAAAAATTATGATGTGAAGTTTACTGGTTAGTTTTTGATGTCTAAATTAATAATGCATACTTAAAGTTCGAAGACTTTCTTTCTAAATTATAAAAATTTTAATGATGTGTCATTGTTGATTGTATTGTTTTCACGCCACCATGCACCACTTATGTAAGCTAACTTTGTGCGAGTTTTATGGAAAGAGCATTCAATTTAGATTTTCAATCAATAGTTACAATGTAGAGTTTAAATCCAACGTTTAAATGCACAAATTTACAGGTATTAAATCCAACATTTGCATTTAAACGTTGGATTTAAACTCTACATCTTTCGCACAAAAGTATTTATTTTCTTCAATAGTTACAATGCCCGCCGCTTATTAAAATCACATTCTTTCTGATTATATTTCATTGTATACATGGGATGGTTTTATAAACCGGCATACCTACACATTAAAAAACATTAAAAAACGGGGAGAAAGGTTTTAAAATTTCAATACTCTAAAATGAATTGATTTACTATATTTATATTCTATTTTAAATGTTTCAAAATACAGTTAACAGTTCACTTAAATTTCGGTTTGAATTCATTTGCACAAAATCTTAAAATATTGGTGTATTGCTGTTTGATTAACAGAGTTTAAAAGTAAAAATTCAACATTGTTTAAAAGTTTTTGTGACTTTGAATGTTACCTAATCTTTGCTCTAAACTGCACAAAGTGTTTTTTCTACATCTATTGAAGAATGCGAATTTGACACTACAATTTCATCATATTCAAAGATCGACTAACCGACTTCTTGGAGCGACATAATTTTGGAATTTGTTATGTCTGTAGCAATTTTCAACATAATTATTAACCTCATTTTCTATTTTTAACACAAGCTGCCCAAAAACTTGATTTTATAAAACGGTGATAATGATTTCATTAAAGAACATGGTTAACATGTTTTGACATAATAATGATTTGTGCTTTCATATTTGATTTTAAGAAGTGGCTGGTTTTATAATCTAGTGTTTTTATGAATGACGGTTACTGTAGTACGTTTCCCAATGTTTTGGAGTTGCGTCACTTTTGTTGCCGAGGTGCAGTATTTGTAATTATTTCTAAAAAATCAGACATTTAAGAAAAACAAATGCAGTCACACCAGGTATAAAGATCATTCTAAAAAAACAATGCCCCTCACCTGTAGTACGGATGATAGCCCTGTGCCGTGACGTGCAAGTCCATGGGTATACTCCCGTAGCCGTCGGCCGCCGAGGGCTGCATGGCCCCCAGGGGGTCCGAAGGGTAGCAGCACTGGCAGGCCAGCGTCGTCGCGGGGGCCGGGTGCCCGAACACTGGCTGGGGGTGGTGCCGCAAGGCATCGGCCCGGTGCCGGGACAGTCCGGGATCGGTGGCTGCCAGCTTGGATCAGTCACTGTAATCCACTCAGTGTTAGGAAGGAATAGATGGCCATGAGGTTTGGGGAAGGTTTCTTCGGGAGATTCAGTGGACAGTGCAAGCTTTGCCTCAAAGGTTGTCTTGTTGCTTGGAAATATACTATTTGAATCTTTTGTGTCTGTTAAAATGATGTAAACAGTGATTTTCGAAGTAAAGATTGTCCTCAAAGCGCACTTGAAAATTATTCTGCAACTTAAATATTTAGTTCCATATTATTCATGAAGACCATATATGTTATGAATTATATTTATAAATGCATTAATCGCTGCATTCAATACAGTTTATATGACAGCAGCATTTATGTTTCTCGTTAAATCACAACAAGTATATTTTAGAAAGAAATTGCTCTTATGAATGAATAACGGACTCGTAAAACTATGTCAAATTTTCGTTAGCTTTCTCACTAATCCAACCTAAGGAATGATAGATGAATTATTGCACTTTATTAGTGGAATAGTACGAAATCTTTAAAAAGTTCTTTAGTAGTTAATGCATTTTCCAACTTTGGTCAAGTTAATATGAAGTAGTTTTCCAGTCGATTTTGACAAGCAGAATGGATATTTTCAATTGAAGACATTGAACTGTTCAATAAAAATTGCATAAAAAGGTTAAACTTTGCATAGCTCGAGGTGCTACGATTTTGTACAAAACTATACGCCCTAATGTAGGTACAGTATAATATTCGCAAATTTTCAGGAAAATAAAAATGTTTAATGCACTGTCTCTTTAAAAGTTTTTGCTTTACATATTGCACTGTGTCCAGTTTTAAATAACCATTAGAATTGCTTATAAAAGAATAATAGCATCAAGCGATGGAACGCAAAAGCTGATTCTAAGCATGCAGCGAAATTTCTGGCTTGATAAGAAAGTATTGCTTTAATTATTGTTGACAAACTATGTGATATATTATGTTCAAAGCCAACAGCTGGTTGTCAGAAAAAACGCTTGTGGTAATCAAAATATTTTGCCATTGATGAAAAATCTCTGCCAATTACCACAATCTTCATCCCAATTGATTTGTCACCAGCCCCACAGTGACAACAAGAGATCCTCCACGTTCAATGTAGCAGGCGTGTCGCTATTTACCATCTTCCGCTCGCCGAAAAACGATGGTATCAACCTCAAACACAGGATTTCCCAAGAAAAAAAAGAAGATGATGTCCGAGATTCCAGTCACTCACGGTTTTCTACAGCGATAAGAACAATCTTGATGATAATTCCCAAACACACAGCTCCCTCCTGAGGAGATAGAAAGGCACGTGCACCGCTGGTGACGCAAGTCAAGTGTGCCGGCTCATCGTCTGTGGAGAAGCGGGCTTTCCGCCCGAAAAGGGGTCGATGGAACAGTGTGAGTGCGAGTGCCTGCCCAATCCGAGAGCGAGATGGTGTGTGCGTGCGTGTGGGTTGCGGCGCTTTTTACCACTCGGTTCCCCTCTCGCTTTCCTTTGCCGGTGGAAGAAGCGTGCTCGGAATGCTTTTTTTTTCCTCTCTCACTCAGAACGACGAAAGGTGTCCGGTTAGTATCGTCTGAGAGAAATTTGTCCCATCTATTCTTCTTCGGACGATAATGTCATCAAACTGCGTACGTGAAGACAATCAGTGACTTCTGTAAGAAAGTTGAGAGCCCGGGACATAATTGAAGATACAAGTTCTCAACTGTCCATATTACATTTCAAGACAATGACCATTACTTGGGTTTAGGCATTCTTATTTTGAATTTTATGGGTTATTACTTTTTTTATTTTGTTTAATTGCACCCTTTTTTCTTTAACTTTTGCAGTCACTGAAAACTAAATGGATTGAGATGAAACTAATTTAGTTTTGAAAGAAATACTGAACACAGCATAATTAATGTTTTTTGCACGAATATTTACAAGATTTGATTTATTGATTTAGTTATTTTCAAATATTCGGTCTTCCTCATATTTTATTGGAATCGTGTGGGTTGCGGCGCTTTTTGCCACTCGGTTCCCCTCTCGCTTTCCTTTGCCGGTGGAAGAAGCGTGCTCGAAATGCTTTTTTTTTTTTTCTCTCTCTCTCTCTCTCACTCAGAACGACGAAAGGTGTCCGGTTAGTATCGTCTGCGAGAAATTTGTCCCATCTATTCTTCTTCGGACGATAATGTCATCAAACTGCGTACGTGAAGACAATCAGTGACTTCTGTAAGAACGTTGAGAGTCCGGGACATAATTGAAGATACAAGTTCTCAACTGTCCATATTACATTTCAAGACAATGACCATTACTTGGGTTTAGGCATACTTATTTTGAATTTTATGGGCTATTACTTTTTTATTTATTTTTTAATTGCACCCTTTTTGCTTTAACTTTTGCAGTCACTGAAAACTAAATAGATTGAGATGAAACTATTTTAGTTTTGAAAGAAATACTGAACACAGCATAATTAATTTTTTTGCACGAATATTTACAAGATTTGATTTATTGATTTAGTTATTTTCAAATATTCGGTCTTCCTCATATTTTATTGGAATCGTGTGGGTTGCGGCGCTTTTTGTCACTCGTTCTCCTTTCGCTTTCCTTTGCCGGTGGAAGAAGCGTGCTCGGAATGTTTTTTTTTTCTCTCTCACTCAGAACGACGAAAGGTGTCCAGTTAGTATCGTCTGCGAGAAATGTGTCCCATCTATTCTTCTTCGGACGATAATGTCATCAAACTGCGTACGTGAAGACAATCAGTGACTTCTGTAAGAACGCCCGAGCGTTCTTACGCGTAAGAGAGCCCGAGACATAGTTGAAGATAAAAGTTCTCAAAATGCTTCAGCTGTCCATATTACATTTCAAGACAATGATATTACGGGGGGTTAGGCATACTTACTTTGCATTTTATGAGTTATTATTATTATTATTATTTTAATTGTACTCTTTTTGCTTTAACGTGTGCAGTCACTGAAAACCGGGTAGATTGAGCTAAAACGAATTTAGTTTTGAAAGAAATACTTAATGAACACGGCATAATCAACGTATTTAATGCATGACTATTTAAAAGATTTGATTTATTTATTTAGTTATTTTCAGAAATTCGGGCTGGATTTAGACCTAACGGGGCCCTAAAGCTGTTTTCAGTCATGGATTGTCGGCTGTTTTATGTAGTCTGGACAACTTTAATGTTGGGGCAATGCAGGCTATTTTTCAAGTTTTTCTGTACTAAATACTTTCAAAGACTTCAATTTCGCTTTCCAATTTCTGATAGTTTAGTACTTGTTTGTATAGCTTTACCGATTTTTTAAACTGTTAAATGGCCTATTTTAAGTTTTAAAAAATAAAATACATTTCTTATTACGACTATTTTTTCTCAATTTCAAGTAGTGTAGGAAATGAAAAAGTGCAGAGGTGCTTTATAAGTTTGTTCTTGTGCGAAATAGGTTGACAGTATGCAGTAGAAGTAAGATAAAATCAAGCAATAACAAAAGAACTCCTAAAATGCTGAATTCGGCATCAATAAATTAAACCTGTAAGTGACAAAAAAACCTATCTCAACCAATATGTTACGGAAACATGAGAACCATGATTTTACATTGAATGCAGGATGTAGCAAGGTACTGAATTCGGAACCCCTCTTCCCCTCGCAATTATTATAAATGATTAAAATTCAAGGTTAAAAGTTTCATTTAGCTCATTTTCAAAGTTTTTGAGCATTTTAAAGTGAAATTTATTTTTTCAAGAACTTCAGGAAAGACATATGCATTTTTGGGGGATTTGGGGGCCCTCAACAAAACGGGACCTTAAGCTATAGCTTGTTTAGCTTAAAGTTAAACTCGGTCCGGCTTTGAGTAATATGACTTGTACTCCCTCTTAATCAGTTTCGTGTAACCTTTTTCCCCCGAGGACCGCACCTCATGTTAAAATTATTCTCGGGAGGCAGAATGGAATGGCAGAAATTTCAAAATATTTTAGTCTTTGCTGAATAACATGGGAAAACATGCAACAGGAAATACAATTACAAAACCAATAGCTGTTGCTATCATTATTTGATGCTCATTTTATCAAATACATATTTTTTCAGAAACCGATTTCTGAATATCTGGTTCAAATTTGTGGCATTGTCACTTTTTGTGTTTTTCAAATAGGAATTGAACAAAACAATGGGCCACATGGATCAGCTTTCCCGGCCGAATGTGGCTTGTGGGCCGTAGTCCCTGGGGCCGTGGTAGCCCGATCGGTAAATCGTCGGACTCGTGACCGGAGGGTCCCGGGTTCGATCCCAGCCGATCAAAGATCCACTGTTTTGATTAATGGTGGCTGGAGTACGTTAAAATTGTCGTGGTCACAAAGTCCTCCAAGTGAAACGATACCTCTGGAGGTGCTGGGCCAAGGGTTTGCTCGACCCTTGGTCTGGTTCAAAAAAGAACAGAGCGCTCTTCAGGGTCCAATCCCGGTTAAACCACGAGTTGTGGTAGATAGGGGGGACCCTGGAGTGTGTGAAGGGCCGTAGTCCCTTTATAGTAATTTATATATGGGAGAAAAAAATTTGAAAAATTGGCTTGTATCAAAGAAGCCATTTCAAGATATTTTGTTCCATATTTTTTTCTTTTTCTTTTTTTTTTTAATCCATCCGCAATTTGAATACTATATGTCAAAAGCTGCTTGCTAACGAAGGTGGTTGATTACATTGTTGTTTTAAAATTTAAAAAAAAAAAAAAAAACAATTGATTTGTTTGAAAAAAAAACGACATTACCTTCAAGTCTCCTATATGAATCAAAATTCTCTTAGAACTTTTCGCAAAATTTTACATTTCAAAATTTAATGCAATCCAGAAAGTTTTACTGTCGTTGTACAATTTTTATAGATCTTAACTTGAAAAATAATTCTATCGCTAAAAATATCGCGAAATATCAAGTGGAATTCTAAATTAAAACGAAGCATTTTCACTAACAGATTTCTTTCAATACAGTTTATTTTTAGCATTGTACAAAATATCCACAGATTGCATTATTGAAAGAGAATTTTAGGAATAGTTTTCCGAGCAGTTACTTTTTATAGATGCATCTGCTGTAATTCTAAAATCATTTTCCTGTCATATTTTGTTTGAATAAAAGAAAGGAGGAGGAAAAACTCGCAAAAAGAATGAGATACTTTTAATTTCTAAAACCTTTATTACTACTTGTTAACTTTTCATCGCTTTTTTATGGACCAGAATACCCACAAAATTTAAAAGATTCATTTCAAAAGAATAAAGAACAAAAAAATCATACATACGATGAAATATCACTAATTTATTCGGATCAGGAAGCAATAAAAACAAAACGGCATGCGTTTGTTTACCTCTCATATGGACGATGGCCTCAGCGCCCCGTTGGAGTTGCGAATTTTTTCTCCTGATTTGTGATTGAAAGAAATTTGGTGACAAATGACGCGGAGCGGATCCAGAGAAGGGGATTATGGGAATCATGACCCCCCCCCCTTAACCGACCAAATATAGCAAACAATTGTATATTTGGCACTTATATTATGAAAAAATTGCAAAAAACCCACATTTTTACACAAAAATTGCATTTTGACTCCCCCCCCCCTTTTCGAAAATGACCCCCTCCTTAACCAGAAGCTGGATCCGCCTTTGCTTTAATCACGCTGAAAAATCCTCAACAAATGACGATTTCGCATGTTCTAAATTATGATTATTTCGCTAAAAAGTTGCTTTAAAACGCAACAATTCCGTTAAAAAGTAAATTGAATCTTCTGGAAGAAAAAATCTATTTTGCTCAACTTGTATGAAGAATATTTGTGATCAAATCATTTTTGCTTACATTAATCTTTCTTAGAACTAACTACTAAATTTCAATAACAAACGACAATTAATAAAACCAAGAGCTGCCACTAAAGAAATTTCAACTGAAATAAAAACAGAAATTAATTTTAAACAATCAGTGCTACAGACGATAAACATAAGTTGGTTGCTTAAAAGTCTTTAAACTGTAAAATAATGTTTGTTATGATACTTAAAGCAGATAGGAAATTTAAAAAGAAAAACTAAAAAATAGGTAGCGTTAGAACTTTTAAAAACGTCGAGGGGACCCGGCTGCGATTCTTGATTGCAAAAAAAATTTTAATTTGTCAGAAACGAAGGTTGATTTTGTGTTATTTTTTCTTTCTTTCTTTTTTTTTCAATTATCTAAGTGGGCCTAGTTTTTTGCCTGCCTTTATATTCTTGACTGACATGTTTAGACATCAACTATCCTAATTCTATGTAGAAAAAAGGCATTTTAGGAGTGCAAATAACTACATAATAGAAGATTTAGCTTTATAATTTCAAAACAGCTGAAATATTAGAATTGTTATACATAAGATTCAATATTTATTTTTTCCAAAATTATTGGGGATGAAATTACGATGACTTTTAATTTAAACTTAGTTTTAAGAAATTCAACTCATCCCGACACTTACGTAGTTTATTCAATCGGATATAGCACTCTTCGTTCTTAATGCAATTTCAAAGGTTTTTAAGTTTTTAGGAGAAGATTCTTTGCTGTAAGTTCTGGATTTGACATCCACTGAAAACGTCCAGAATCAGAAAACCAAATCTTTTCTCTTTTCGTTGTTTCCGTAAAATTTTCAACTTGTGACAAACCTCTATTTTTCTAAAATTATTATCACTTTTGATGCAGCAGTGTCGTGCGGGCTCTTTTGCACAGACCACCTTCATTTCTAGCAATGGATCTCAATTTTCTAAACTTTGCGGGTAAATGCTGGGCTTATGGAATTAGTGAGCCCCAAACCACAAAAGCTGTGTAGTTGCTTGTCGACCAGTTAGCATGGGCATTTATGAGTCTGAAATTTTCCCTTCCCTTGGAGGCACATGCTCAAATTGTGAAAGTGGAGATGACTGGTGACGCCATCTCTAGATGGTTTATCCAATCAACTACTTTCTGGCTTAAGAGCAACGACGGTAGTCTGCTTAGTGACTTTCGGCAATAGCCGTACTTTTATGATGTTGAAAATAACGAAAGACAAAGTGCAGTGCCACCACACAAAAAGAAATAATTTTTAAAAAACGGTGAATCTTGAAATAATTTCAAACTTTAGAGATGAAATTGGTCACGGTAGATATTTCTCGCAGCTGATAATTATCATATAACCAAGTTAACATTCGTTTTAGTGTCCCAAAATCCAGGTCGACCAACCCCCAGGTCCAAAAAGACAAGCGAATGTGCTCTTGGAGGAAAGTCATTAGCAATCTTGTTAAATTTCTTCAATGTTGTTATTTCTAGAAAAAGTCTTACTACAGCGCTGTTCTTATTTTAACCAGCGTATACATCGCGGAAAACGTATTAGTTATTTACATATTCTAGAGAGATATTAATAAAATCCATAGAAAATTGTCAAACTCCATTTCGATACTTTTCTGCCTTACCCAGACTCTCGATTTCCAATTTCTCCAGAGGGTGGGGGGCGGGGGGTTAAAAGATGCAAATTTATCAGAAAGCAACAAAAACTACATCTACCATGGTAATGCTACATTCACACAAAGAAGGGAAAAGAACAGGAGAGAGAAAGTAGATTCGTACCCTAGCCGGAATTCGAACCCGGGACCCCATCCGCATTCAGACTTCTCTGACCACTAAACAAGGTGGCCGGCATTGAAAATTTATTGATGTAGTATTCCAAAACACTTATGTGTGCTTATTAGTAGTTCTAACTTGGATATATCTATTCCATTCTGTAGATTAAAAAAAAGTTTCGCCAAATTGAGCATATGTTTTAATTCGAATATCAATGGTATCATTTTGTATTTTTTTTTATAATTTTTTTTATTTATTTGTTCTTTATTTTATTTTACTTTATTATTTTTTTCTCCTTTAAACTCGTAGTCTAAAGGTGTAGGAATAATTGCTAACATATATTGAATTACACTTTCCTAACTTAATCAGAAGATTATCGTGTCGTTAGGAAAATATACTTTATTGCAATCACTACACCCAAATTCAATTTCGCTGAAATATACGAGTATTTCTGAGTCAAAATGCTTTCCCGTTACAACTCCGAGCAATTTATTTGTTGTGAAATTCTCGAATTCACAGCCACCGGACCGGCTCCGACTCGAAACAACAAAAGGCTCGTAAAATTAAACTGGGCAGTATTTTTCCACTTTCCAGGGCACCACAATGCGAAAATCCATGCTATCCCCTCGCGCCCGATCGCCAAAAAGATTTGCACCTCGTTGTTTTAAACATTCGCCATTTTCGCTTACGTGATCTGCCTAACCAAAGATTCGTAAAACAAATTCAGTTGAAAGGGAAGTGAAGAGAAGAGAAGAAGAAGAAATAAAAAAAATAAAACACAAAATAGAATGGAATAAAATTTCGACATTCTGCTCTTGTTCATTTACATACTAATAAGAAAGGTTTTCCAACGCTTCAAAGTCCTGCTCGTTTTCTTTAATGAATTCCTTATACTTCGCCAAGGTTTAGTCTGATTAGATTATCTTGAAAATTCTCTTGAAGCCTTGAGGAAAAATTTTTACCAAAAGGTTTGTTTGAACTGCGCCATGTATGCTGCTCTATAGCATATTACGTGGTACTTTGACCAGAAAATCAATGCAAATTCTTCGGCGCGAATAACTCTGCAGGCATTTTAAAATGCAATAATTAAATTGGAATGAACGCAAAACAGAAAATACGAAGCTTCTCAATCACACTTGTAAGGAAAAGTAAAACGAACGAAGCTGTCTTTTAAATGCAAATTATTGGAAAATAGCACATTCTAACAATAGAAACAATTGTTTGGAACAAGGCATACTGTAATGATCTCTGAATTTTAAACAGGGATTTCTTTTCTTCGATAAATTCTTCATTTAAATTGGGAAGCGTTTCGAACATTTTTCATGTTTTTGTATGCAACTTAGCAAAGCATGGCATTATCTGATGGTCCAAGAGATTACTTTCGATTTATCTGGTTATGGAGATAAATATTTCTTTAACCACGTTATAAATTATTTCTTTCGGTTATTGAACATGTTTGGCTTCCTAAAAGTATTTCTCTGAGTTTCTGAAAGTCATTATGCAGAGATAAAATATTCAATTTCAATCATGCAGGCATCAAAAATTCAAAATTAATTTAAAATATATTTAAAAACTGCATGCGTGGAAGATGAATAGCTTGTAATGTCGAATGCATTTGATTAGGAATAGGGCTTTAGTATTCGAAATAAAATGATAAAATTTGTGCACGCTTGTCAGGATATTTTTACTGAACACATTCGCAATTCGAAAATAAATATAGGAGGCGCTGCAATCTGTGGATAATGGCTGCTGAAAGAAGTAATACCTGCTTACGTAGGATATGATCTGCTTAATGAGACATTTTGCTTCGTCTGCGTAAAATCGAAATGCTTGATAATTTCTCAAATCATCGCAAGCTCATCAAGAGCTGGGCCAATCCATGAGAAATAGGACATGCATAGACATCAAAATATGAAACTCACTTAATAATAACATGTTATATGTCATTTTATTCACAAGAAAGCATAGTTTCCTAATTCAAAGGGTAAAATATCCTAGTTTTTACTGTAAACATGGTTACCACGTCCTAAAGTTGCGTTTTTTCTAATCCATTTTTTCGGTAAAAATTATCAAGTTTCCAGCCTAGACCCTGACCACACCGGGTTCAATTTGGAAGATAACGAATTATAGTGCTTTAGTAAGCACCCCCTTTGACATTTTCCAGCAATCAATTTCTTTGTAGGTTATATTAGTTTTTAATTACAAGTAGGCAACAATTATCTAGAAGCTTTGTAACGACCGTAACCGAAAACAAGTATTTGTTATTCTCTAACAATAACTATTTGAAGTAGAAGTTTGCCATTTGGGTTTTACAGTGTAGGGGAGAGTGGTAATGAATGGGCCACTTTTTGGTTTTGAATTTTTTTAATTTTTTCTAATACTTTGTTTTAACTCTAAATTAGTGTTTTAGTTACTTTACTTATCTGGCTATCTAAAAAAGTCATAAAAGTTGGATTAGCACCTGTATATAATGAATTATAATAGAAAAAAAAATTTTTGAAATTTGGCCCATTCAACCCCACCTATGGGGTTGAATGGGCCATCGAAGGTAATGAATGGGCTACTAAATGAATTCAATGAAAACATGTGGATTTAATCTTTTATTTGCTGAATATGACAAAATAAATGTGGCACTTGACATGATGATACAAAATCATACTGATTTAAAATTATATAAACATCAAAACTGATGCAATTAAAAAAAAAAACTGATTCATACCAATTGTAACAGAAAAATGACTAAATAATGAGATTGTAAGAAATAAATAACATCAAATATATATAAAAAAATAACAGATAATACACACTATGATTTAACAAAATTTATATATTTCAAAAATAATATTAAAAATCACTTTCAAAACCTTCATCTTCATTTTCAAACTTGTCAAAATTCAAAATTTTTTTTTTTAATTTACTAGACATCTGGAATAAGAAATATCTAACTTAAGTTACCAAGAAAGAAATTGAAATTTGTGTATGTGAGGAATATAATATGAAGGAGAGAGGGGGGCTTTTTCAAGACACGCACTGCGACCAGAGGTCTATTGCACCATAGGAATATAATATAGATTTGCAAATTATATTTAGAAGTTACTACAAACCTATTTTGACGGCAGTAATCTTTATCAATGACAGTCAGTTGTGTTTCATATTAATGCGAAAATCCAAAAAAAAGGAGGAAAAACAATATTTAGGTGGCCCATTCATTACCATGACATGGTGGCCCATTCAGCCCCACCTATACTTTTGGAATACATTTAGGTATTTCGAATATATTGAATTTAAATAGCATCAAAATGCATCTTAAAATTAGTTTATAGATATGGAAAGACTAACTTATACATACGTATGCAGTGAAATAGCTTGGTACATTTTAGCTAGGAAATGTTTTACTAAAAAGGGAAAAACTTACTTTTCAGTCTGATTCTTGACCATGCCACTCTAGTTTAAAAATGGCTCAGCGCAAACGAATGAAAATTGGATGAGTTTAGTAGAACAAATAGCTACATCTATTGATGGCATCAAAAAAAAATTCATGCAAATACTTTTTCATATTTTGTTAGTGGCCCATTCATCACCATGGCCCATTCATTACCACTCTCCCCTACTCATTCACTCTAAAAAAGTGCAGTACTAATTTATTCAAGAAACCTTTTCGTTTTTGTGCTATGTTGGTTACGGGTGTTACACGTTTTAGGTCTAAATTCACAGTCCAAGAAGGATCTCTGCCAAATTTGGTACATAAGTTCTCTGATGCATCTGAAAGTTACTTTGGGGGTATTCGTCTCTTATAGAGTGGGAAAGCTCCTATAAAGGAGCTTTCCTACTATAAATACCGTTTACGTTAGTTCTTAAACAAATTTGACTCAGGGGTCATTCGATGTTCACCAGGAAACCATACAAAAGTGAAATAATGAAAAAAATTAAGTTATTTGCATTTAAAACATTGTAGCAAATTATTTTGCTGGATTTATAAATTATTTGCCCTCACCTCCTCGTTTTCGAATTATAAAGTCCTAAAATCTGCCGAAATTGTAATAAAGTCACTAAATTTAGCGAGTTTCAGGTTATGATGGGAGACATCTTTTCGCATGCTTTGCTGATAGTTGTCCTATCACATGCAGATGGTGAAATAGTCGGCCTTCTATTTCCCAAGAAGCCTTTAAATTTGGAGCTTCACTTAAATTTAAGCCTTTAAAATCTTATATCTCGATAAAGGGAGGACGAGGGCAAATGATTTATGCAGAAAAAAATCTTAATGTGTGAGTATTTTAAAAATGTTTAATGAAACGAACACTTGTGTGTGTGTGTGTAGTTGAAGCAATAAGGTGCCCGGTACAATCAATACCATTTACGTAATAAGCGAATTTGTAGAAATTTTTCTAAGCAGAGTACTGAAGAAATACAGAGCTCAAGTCACAGATGATTATGAGGATTTAGTGGAGCTAAAATATCTGAAGAGAGACAGGGAGGTGTGGGTATTCTGGTGAAGTTTCATGGTTAAACGTAGCTCTAGGGATTTGAAAGCTTCCAAAGTCTATAGTAATCAATTGAAGATTATATCTTAACAAATGAACTAACTGGAGAACCTTTCTGCTCATATGTCTATTATTTGACTTTATATATGGCGGAAAAATGAATTAAAATAGCCTTTTACTCATTTTTAGCAACATACATATTGAAAATAGTCAGACGTGAAACTACCGTAACCGCTTTTGAAACGACCGTAACCGCAATAAAAAATTCCTAAAAATTTATTTTTCAACAAAAAAGCTAAGTTCTTTGTATGATATCATTCCTTCTTTATTTAGCAATTATTATAAAAATCCAGAAGATCATACGTGCAATAGATTCATAGAAAAGTGTCAGTGTTTGATAGCACTCAAAAAACCATGTCTTTTTTTTTTTTTGAAACGACCGTAACCACACATTTTCGAGATTTTTCTACAACTTCCACTAATAATTTCAAACTAACGCTTGGTGATAATCATGTTGGGGGGGAGCTTTATCATTCCCTGTTTTCATTAGAACTTTAACTGCATTTGTGAATAAAATATGAGCAACTGAAGTTGTGCGAATGAAACGACCGTAACCATGGATTGGCCCAGCTGCGAATAACTCTATTAAAATTGAAAAAGAAAAGCAGACGACTTTCATTAAACAAGGAAAATATTTCAATGCAATTATTCTATTTTCTTCTTAAGGTGACTGCACTTGTGGATTGTGCACAAAAAAAAGCTTCTTAAAAAGTAACTTTCACTTAATTAAAAATGCTGATAACCTTTCGGGAGGAGCATTCGTCTCTTTGGCGGCTGGAATTTAGAGTTAGTAAAACTTTGGCCCCGTGCATAAATGTTTAGTCGGTTTGAGCACTTCAAGCACAATATCTAAATGTAAAAAAGAGAGTTTTTTACTGTACGTAATCTGTCAAGAACGGACCCGTAAAACTTCCGAAAAATCAATATATCAGTACGTGAAAAATGTGAAGAAAAAAAATTACTCGTCTGTAAGAAGAATGATCCTTAAAATAGGAAAGAAATTAAAAAAAAAAAAACGTTCCGTCTGAAAGGTTAATAAAAGGAAAATGCCTTAGTAGTTTCAGAAAAAAAGTGCAGGAAAGCAATTTTGCAATGAATCAGGCAAGTAAGTGAAATTATGTGCATATTAAAGTTTCTAGATAATTTTAAGTACCGCAATACAAATGCACAGCGCAACTGGATTAGAATTGTTCTAGAAGTTGATTAAAATAACTTAAGGTTAGCTATATTTGACCTCCGAGTGGATGTCGTTATTGCGAAGATCAACGGGAAAATGCAATGATGAAATTCAAAAAGAGTTAAATCCTAGTCAGGCAATTTTCGATACCAGCATAAAACAGCCGACGGTTTGACTTTCAGATGGGGGGCCGAATTGCCTAAGAGGGAACACGATCATAATTTTTATATGCAAAGCTTTATGACGGCTTACATTTTAATACGCAAAGTACGATTATTATTATATACTAGCTGCGTGGCCCGGCGTTGCATGGGCTTTAATGTAGTGAAAACAGTTAAGGAAAACTACTCGCCGCCAAGGCGACTCGCCTTTAAAGTAGTGAGGAAAGTTTTAAGCATCCTACTCGCCGCCAAGGCGGCTAGCCTTTACAGTGGTGAGGAAAGTTTCAACAAACTAATCGCCGCCAAGGCGGCTCGCCTTGCGCACCTGGAAAAAATTTTGGCACCTGGAAAAAATTTTGTGCATGCACCTGGAAAAAATTTTGTGCGAAACGCCACAGCAATACTTCTCGACCCAGGAAAACAAAATGGTACAAAATAGTTACGTCACTAATTCGTTAAGTTAACTGAATACGTGTTACCATCTTTTGACTTCAATAAATACCTTTTTTAGCTAAAATAATCTTAGGGTAACGGACTTGACAAGAACTTCCGGACAAAATATATTCATACATTTCTTATTGAAATAAAATTACTATTGTCAATATTTATCATGAATACCATATACTAATAGTCAATATATAAAAATAATATGTCGCATTTACTTTTTTTGACCATTAAGTATAGGAAAAAAATAGTTGAACTTGCGAAAATTGGAAATGGACAAGCGTTTTTGCCTTGATTATCATTTTTAAAGACTTATATAAAAATAAATAAATAAATTTCAATAATTTGGTGAGTGATAGAATTTTTTTGGGGGTATTTCTTGTAGAAAATAATTATTCGCATTGAATTTAAAATATAACTTATGCTTCAAAATCGTCTTTTTAACCTCCGGGCAGCAAATGTAAGTAAATTTTGAAAATGACCCTAATCAATTAACTTAACAAACTAGTGACGTAACTATTTCGTACCATTTTGTTTTCCTGAGTCGAGAAGTATTGCTGTGGCGTTTTGCACAAGATATCTTCCAAGTGCGTATTTTTATTCTTTGTCAAGTCTGTTACCAAAGATTTTAGTATTAATTTTTACTTTTTCTCAACTTTTACCCCGAAATATTGTTTATTATAGAACTCTAAGAAAATGCATATTGCTGTTCAATTTTTAGCCTACTTTCCCGTTAAAAATAAAAGAAAGACGAAAAAAGTATTAAAAGTAGCTTAATGCATCGAAAAAATATCGCCAAGTCCAAAAAATATCGCCAAGTTAAAAAAAATATCGCCAAGTCCAAAAAATATCGCCAAGTTAAAAAAATAAAGAGGTAAAATGAATATCGAAAAATTAAAAATTTGAAAGTAGGGTATTGAGATGGGGAATTTGTGTGTCGGTCGGTCTGTCGGTCGGTCGGTCGGTCTGTCTGTCCCCCCCTAATAACTTTTGAATGAACATTCCGATTTGGACAAACTTTTTTTTGTTGGAAAGATCTCGGCGAGTACAGCTCATTCCCATATTTGATTTTTTGATTTGAACAATTTTTGGTTCAACTTTGAGCCGTTCAAATAACCGGTCCCGCGATACTAACTTTTTAATGAACAGTCCGATTTGAACAAACTTTTTTTTGTTGGAAAGAACTTTTCAAGGATACTTCATTCCCGTATTTACATTTCCGATTTGAACAATTTTTCATTCAACATTGAACCGCTCAAGCAAGCTGTCACCCCTAATAACTTTTGAGTAAACAGTCCGAAAAAAAATGACTGACTGTGCAGACGATTTTTTGTTTATTTATTCATTTGTTTTATTGAATTTATTATTATTATTATTATTATTATTATTATTATTGGCAGACGATTTTTTTTGTAACAAAAATGTTTCATTCACTAGGGCATTTTATTCTTTATTTATATTTAACAACTGGCAACGGATTAAAAGTGAAATTCGAGACATTTTATCAACGGACGAGTTTTTTTTTTTTCTTTTTTTTTTCTTTCTCTGATAAAATGTGTTTTGATGTACTTTGTACTTTTAATTTTTTTTTGAAAACAATTGAGGAATTTTTCTACGGAAGAACTGTAACAGTTACATTCTTTAAAAGGTGCGACAAAACTTTATTTATTCATTTATTTACTTTTTATGTGTCTATTTCATCTGATGAGAGAGGTATATTTTGCTTTTAAAGGTATGTTTGACATAATTTTTAGTCTTAGATAATCAAGAGAATAATGATCAGATGCTAGAATGCCGATGTCGATGTACGGGAAAGTAGGCTCGTTTAGTTCTTGACAGAACTTCTTGTTAAATTTGACAACCTAGCCATAATTTGACATTTTGGTTGAAATGTCAAATCCTTTACTGGTTAAATCCGTTACTAAATGTCAAGTCCGTTACCATACAGTTTTTGATCAATATTTTAATAATCACAAACATCATTTTAAGCTTCAGGGACGCAAATAATTTCAAATGAAATTGGTTCTAGGCGCTATGATATAGTTTAAAAGTGAGATTTTGTATGGTAACGGACGACAATTTTCCTTGCAACTTAAAGTTTTACAACAGCATTTGAATACTTAATTGTGCATCAAAGTGTACAACCAATTACTTTTTCACACACCTAAAACGTGTGACAAAACATCTGTTAGTGATCCTAAAAGAAAATAGCAAGTTAAAAAAAATACTTAAAAATGCTGAAATGTAAGCATATGGTGAAAATGACCCATATATTCTATTTTCTTTTTTTTTTTTTAATATATATGTGCTAAAACCTTTAGGCACAAATTTTAACTGTTGAAACAAAACTTTTAGACTGAAATAAAAGCTATTTGCTCCTAATACTATGGGTTACTGCAGAGTTAAAGATACCTCGAGTATAAAACAGATAAAAAGTATCAAACTGTCTATAAAAATACAATTACTTATGCAGACGGATTTTTAGACAGTGGATGAATAGATGAACATATAACATAACATCCAAGCCTCAAACATTTATAGCTTTATCAGCCACCGCAGAGGGCCAAGCATAGTTAAAGAAACGTTTTACTACTAGGTGCAGCCGAAATAATTATAACCTCTCACAGAATGCCTTCCAGAGTACACAGTTATGCCCGGCCCAACCCGTGACGAAAGAACTGTCGTGACACCTGAAAGTATACATTAAAACGATGAGCATCAAAGCGCAACTTCGCTTGTCAAAACATTTGGAATTGCGCACTGTCGTTTGTAATAAAAGCATAATTCCAACCTTCCTCCGACAGGTCGAAGCGTTTAAGATTATAGGGACAGCTGTATTGATTGCCCCATTTGAAGGAAAGAACGTGCTTTGATTTATAGGGCTGTCTCTTGCTTTAATTGCGCTCGGAATGATATACAAGATGGATGCCACCGGATTGGAACAGAACAACCAGCTGCTCTTTTCGCCGATATTCATTCTGATTTACCCTCAAGTGGAAAAAAAAATCCGCAATTCGATATCTGAAATAATTATTACGGTTAAGTTTATATTTGAAAGTTTCATTTTAAACTGAATCATTAAGATAGCTTTATATCCCCGATAGCAGCAGTAAAGCAAGTTCAGGTCATAAAGTTATATTTTAAGAGGAGCGGCCATGGAATAAAATGTTTAAAAAGAGATTCTTTTTGGGCCATTTTTATGAAGACAATAAAATGATTCATTTTGAAATGGAAAGCTTATTCTGTATTGAAAACATTACTCAACCCGTTCTTAGCCTTATCCCGCCTTAAACGTTTTCAGAAGTTAACAGCACAGCCCAAATATGGACAAAAGATACAACCGATTGTTTTATTTGATACATTTAACGTAATTCAAAGTACTTATTTATGTCTATACACTTGAAAGGCGATTAGTTTTTTCTTTTTTTTTTTTTTTTTTTGAATAAAATATAATACTGCATCCTTTGAAGAATCCGACTCATTTTTGACAGAAGTTTTGAAAGCTTTTGGTCCAAAAACAAGGATTCCTTACCCTATTTTAAGACAATTAATTAGTTTCTAAAAGAATGTTTTAGTACAATTTCGAATGTTTTAAGTTTTTTTATTTTAATTTATTTTTAGTTTCGGTACAGAAACTGAATTTTTAAGCATAGAAATGACAGAGGGAAAAAATAGTTTTTCTTTTTAAGTTTTAGAATTTTTTTTAATTAAATTAATAAATTTGTTCACTTTTTGTCATTTTACCGAAATTGGATTTCATAAATAAGCACAAGCAAGCGTCTCGAAGTTGAATGCAAAAATACAAATACAAATATTTCACTTAGCAGTTTGAGAAAACTTAAAGTGAGCTATTCTGAAAGAGTTGCAAGTGAACCATTTTGCAAGAGTTGCAATTACGCCATCCTGTGATATTTCCGAATGAGCTATGCCGAAAGAGTTGAGTTACAGATGAATCTTTCAGAAAGAATTGCAAATGAATCATTCCGAGAGAGTTTTACAAGCCAAACCCTCTAATTCAACTGTTCGAAAAAATTCTTGATAGACTAAACAGCGCTCTGTTTACGCCAAGTGTGCTTTATTATCAACTGAATCTGTTTTAGAGTTTTTGCACAGTATATTTCTATTTTTGCAACGCTCGAAAATGTAACGTCAGCTCCCAGAATTTTAAATGGTGGAAATTCTTTTCTTCATCTGTGTCTGCTTTTAAGGAATTTCAATTTGACAATTTAGCAGCTTGACTCTCTGACGACTGAGCAAACTAATTTCATAAAACGAAATTCACATTAACACACCTGAAATTGAAACATTCTTGTTGCAAAAAGATTGGATTTAGAAAAGAGCAGTTAATTTAAGATGAAAAATTTTTCTGAGAAATATTTTCGAAAATATATTTGCTAAATATTCTAGATGCATAGTAGTTAGAAATCTTGTCTTAGGGTAATAATTTTTACATAAAATATGTTCATGCTCACATTTATACCCTAGTATTTTATCCCATGACTAAGGCCGGGATTCATGTGAAATACGGACGATCGCAACTCACTCATGCAATCGCAAATTCCCAAAATTTGAAGTCAAGTGAAACGTTGCAATCGCTACGAGATGCTATTTTATCGTAATTCGACTTCCAGTAGCGATTGCAATTGCGATCGCCTCGAAGCGATTGCAATGGTGTTTCACTTGAATTCGGCCCTAAAATTATTTTGAACTTTCATTACATCAAATAAATTACGCAGAGTTATTTACAAAAAGGTTTTTACTGCTGAAAATAGTGGATTTTTTTTTTCCTTCACTCTTTTATTCGTCCGCCAACTGACCTAATTTCTCTACAAATGTTTAGTATTTTCAAAAACTCCCGTAAGCTATTCTGCTCCATATGCCTACAAACTCCATCCAACCAAACAAAAACAATCCCCCGAGCAACGCTATGCCACAAACGAGAACTAAACGACAAGAAAGATCCCAATGTGTGCCAGTTCAGATTTATAATTTGTGACAATAAGACGTCTTAAAGCATCGACGCAACACCGAATTTCCTGTACAATATTTCCCACTTGAATTTTATCCTCACTTTTATTGAAGAAAACAATCATGTGCATCAGTAACTTTATCTGCTAAAGCAGACCTAATTGGTATTTAAAATTGTCATCACATCGTGCGCCACTCAAACAAAATTATTTGGAATTTGCATGCAGGCATGACCTCCTATTGGAGGATGCAAGTCCACCGGTTTCCGTCTTCGCTGTCGTTGGTATGCAAATCACAAGAGAGGCAGGCTCTGATAAAATTATATAAAATATTTAATGATAATATTGGGACGTTTCTTTTTTGTTTACCTCCTTACTTTTAGCAGGAAATTTGAATATAGATGTGCAAGAGAGATAGCGTTAATTATGAGAACGCAGAATGAAATATTGTCCGTGATTATTTTGTGAAGTTTTCTGCGTGATATTTCAATGCTGAGGAATTCGGGAGGAAATTTCCTTTAGTGGAAGAAATTTCAGATAAGGTTCGCGGTGATTTTTAAGAGGAAATTGTGTAGGCGATTTTTTTCAAACGTTCAAAATCTTATCTTGAATATCTTCAGGTATTCTAATACATAAGGTTTTCTTAGTTTCCGTGCCTGGACAAATCTTGATACTGCCACGCCCGTCTTCTTTCAAGTTTTATATCGAGTTTTAACGGAAAAACACAGAAATACACTGGTAAAACTTCAGGTTGCACAATGCAAATTTAAGGGTGAAACGTTGTAGTACCAGCGGCACCCCTGAGGGGTGTCACTTAACTCCCTTTGGTACCCTTGAAGGTACCATTTAGCTACATAGAGTCCCATGGATCACCCATGGGGTGCCTTCACGCTCTCCAGGGTCCCCCGTACCTACCACAACTCGTGGTTTAACCGGGACAGGGCCCTGAAGAGCGCTCTGTTCTTTTTGAACCAGAACCAAGGGTCGAGCAAACCCTTGGCCCAGCAGCCCCAGAGGTATCGTTTCACTTGGAGGACTTAGTGACCACGACATTTTTAACGTCCTCCAGCCACCATTAATCAAGATGGTGGATCTTTGATCCGCTGGGATCGAACCCGGGTCCCTCCGGTCACGAGTCCGACGCCTTACCGATCGGGCTACCACTGCCAGGCCCGTCATTTAGAGGGAGGCAGGGGGGAATCAATTGCTCCCCTCCCCTGACTTTGAGAAATCAATGTATTTACATATAAGTGGGCGTGGTTTTCGTTGTTTTCTGGTGAAATTGTATTGTGTTTTTACCTTTTGCCCTCCCTCCCCTGGAAAAACTTGAAATGACGTCCCTAACCACGGCCCACCCATGGGGTGCCATAAGACACCCATAGGGTGCCACATGGAGTCAGATGGCACCTTCAAATTGCCATAGGGAGTCAAATGGTACACCTCAGGGGGTGCCGCTGGTTCTACAACGTTTCACCCTTAAATTTGCCTTGTGCGACCTCTGATTTTAACAGTGAAAAAAACACCCACACCCTTCCCCTCCCCTCTTCAGAAGTGACAGCCCAACACAAGGGCCCCAGCTTGTTCCTCCTAAACGTGAAAAGTTAAGTGAAGAGTTTGCTTTTCTACCATAAAATATTAACCCTTCACTGCACGGTGTGCCAGATCTGGCACAAACCAAATAAACCCTCATATATTCCAATGACTTTTTAAATGCAGTTAAACTGAGTTTTACGCCCCTTCTGGAACATTGCTATAACAGTTTAGTGTGATGTTTATGCACTAGTTAGTTGCGTATTACCAAGGCTACACTAGATAGCGTTTTATACAGGCTTCTTCATTACTCAAAACATCAATGGTAAAGATTTGCCCGCTAGAGAGCGCTGAACAACGACCTCCCAAATGTTTGTTTACATTTATTAGCATGTTGTTTCCGCTGTAAAAAGTGACGTTTATCCTATCTTTTAGGGTTAAAAAATATTGATGTAGTTAACTGAAGTGGAGTACAGAGTGAATTGATGCCGAAGGCCCTCTTAGTACTGCTTTTTAGGGGAAATAAATTCCCTTTTCAGGTAAAGTTGGTCGCAACTCATGAATCAGTCATACGACATTCATTCATTGTTTACTTTCTTCGAATTAGCAACATATAGCAATGGCGTTCAATTTTGACACATCTGCATTAATAAAATATACGCTTTTCTTCGCAGCCGATAAATAAAAATGTAGCAATGAAATAATATTGTTCTATTTACTATTTTGTTTCATTACTGTTGCTCACACGATCTTAATTGCTACGCAAAAGCTCAGATGTTCATTTTGATAGCGTTGACCCATCAGAGCGATAAATGGCGAATCTATTCGTAGAGACCTTAAAGTAGCGAGGAAAGTTTCAGTAATGATATATAACCGCCAAGGCAGCTCGCCTTTAAAGTAGCGAGGAAAGTTTCAGCAAACTACTCGCCGCCAAGGCGACTCGCCTTTAAAGTAGTAAGGAAACTTAAAACAAATTACTCGCCGCCAAGGCGGCTCGCATTTAAAGGAGGGAGGAAAGTTTTAGCGAAACCGGTTTCAAAAAACTACTCCCCGCTAAAGCGGCTCGCTAAAAAACTTTCCCGCATAAAAAAGTCAATCGCATTATTTGCACATGCTTCCTCAGGAATAAAAACAATGTCAAGTAGCATTTATTTAACACTCTCCCTAATAAACAAATACAATTCCCTACCAAAAAACAAATATTTCCAAACCGCTCTCTTCCTGTAACATTAATTGCAAAATTCCAAACAAAAAAGTTGTTTTAATATTTAGATCGCAGCCAAAAAAAATCCCTGCTAAAAACATGAATTACAATTTAATTTGAAACACATTTTCAAAATGGTACCAGAAAAAAAAATATAAGTCATTAAGTAGGCAGGAATTCAAGTGAAACACGGACGATCGCATTATTTGCCTTGTTGAAACGCCGTAAAATGAAATGCTTTTAAGAAACGAAATGAAGAAAAGGACACCAACAATGAATTTAAACGATGTCGCCATAGCAACGCAATAAAACGTTAATAGTTTGATCAGGAAAGAGGTTTTCGAATTCAAAGTTCAAACGCTTGTAACTTTTTTTCTAGTAGAGATAAAAGCTTGGTTCTTCGACTGTAAGTCGAATCAATTCTGGGGTTAAAAATATCGCTCTATCCAATGGCGTAAAAATCAAAACTGTGGAATAATTAGTTTATTTTTTATTGATGGTTTTAATGAACCAAGTATTGCAAGAAATCGGGTGAAGCCTTGCAAAAGGCAAGTTTGAAAATTCAATAACTCGTGCTGTGTTTAAGTTAGAGAATCGGAACAAATTGCATAGGACGGACAAAATTTTTCTGCTTCCAACGATATGTAACATTAATATGTGCAAGTAATTTTTAACCCCAGTATTCGGCGATTTATGGGAAAATTGCCTTGAATTCGAATAAAAAACGAATCGCTTATCGAATCTTTTCAAACTATAGCCTAAAGTCTTTCTGGATATATGGACTATTCAACACAAAAATAATTTTTCAAATCGAACCAGTAGTTCCTGAGATTAGCGCGTTCAAACAAACAAACAAACAAACTCTACAGCTTTATATATTAGTAAAGATAAAGATAAAGATTTCACACAGTGATAATATTTCGATAATTGGGAATCTGCTGTGGTTGCCAAATTTTTGGCGATAATTACTTTATTTTGTTGCTCTTTAGTTTATGTTTGCGAAGGAAGTATATTTCCCTCGCTCATAAATTGGACACAAAGATTTAACGCCAATAGTGAAAGATAACCAGACTTCCAATCACCGAAATCTTCCCTTTTTACTTTCTTCTATATCTAATATATAGAAGAAATTATTAGTTTCGTGAAAATTTTCGAATGTCGAATTTTGACGGATTTGCACGTTTTGAGGTGTGCTGAGTCCATTTCGACCATTTTTGGAAAATGTCTGTCTGTCTGTGTGTGTGTCTGTGTGTGAGTCTGTATGTGTGTGACCAGTTTTTGTGGCCGCGCTAGAGCAAAAACTACTGAATGAAATCGAACAAAAATTTTTGCACATATGTACCACCATGTGAACTGGTGCACCTGACTTTTTTTAGCGAATTCCTCCAAGGGGGGTGGAGCAATCGCACGTGTTCTGCGCGGGGGTGATTGCTATATCTCAGGAAGTAACCGGCGGAATCAAACGAAAATTGGTCCATAAGTAGACCCTACAGAGTACAGGTGCTGATTTAATTTGTTTGTCAATATCTCCAAGGGGGGTGGAGCAATCGCACGTGTTCTGCGCGGGGGTGATTGCTATATCTCAGGAAGTAACCGGCGGAATCAAACGAAAATTGGTCCACAGGTAGACCCTACTGAGTACAGGTGCTGATTCAATTTGTTTGTCAATATCTTGAAGGGGGGTGGAGCAATCGCACGTGTTCTGCGCGGGGGTGACTGCTATATCTCAGGAAGTAACCGGCGGAATCAAACGAAAATTGGTCCATAGGTAGACCCTATTGAGTACAGGTGCTGATTCAATTTGTGTGTCAATATCTCAAAGGGGGGTGGAGCAATCAAAAGTGCTTATTTTGTCATTGCACCTACTGTATCTCGGGAAATATTGCTGCGATTTGAATGAAATTTGGAATAACACTAACCCAATATGGAAGCAAGCATCGATTAAATTTTGGCGCCAATCGCCCCAGGGGGAGGGTGGGGTGATTTTTGCGCTTAGTCAACAATGTGAAAAATTAATTCATTAAAAAATCGCTTTCACGCTATTTAATTATCTAAACAGCTGAAAACTTACAATGATTTGAAATTTTTAACTGTTGCCAATTTCTTTTTACTAACAAATAAAATGTTTGCAATTAATCTAAACAAGGCTTTTGCAATGATTTCCGATTTCGCTCATTGATTCTGCATTTGCAGGGTTATTACGATAATTGGGAAATTGGAGCTGTCTCCAATTACTCGGGCGAGTACGTATTTTATTTTGTAACCGGAATTCATAAGATAGATATAGAAGAAAGTTTCGTGACGGCCACGACAGCTAGTTTGTTTCTAATTTCACACATAAGTTTAATACTTGAAAGTAAAATAATGGGCCAACTGAAAAAAAGCTGCGAAATAATGTGAGAATTCTTATTAAAAAACTCGCCAAATCAACTTCAAAAGCTCCATTAACATGTAACATAACAAGTTTAATAAATATATCGAGCCATTATTATCATTGAAATTTAAATTAAAATGCAAAATAAGAGAAAAGAAGACGATGCAAGCTTAAAATTTTAATCTTAGCTTAGGTGGTAAGAAAATACATCGCCAAGTTAAAAAACGTACCTATAACTGAAACGTACATACTACCAAAGATCTCGGTTATTGAAATATTCTCAAAAGCTTTACGGAGAACTTCCATTAAAATGTAAAAAAATCGCCAAATAAATTAATTTGACCATCTAAACTCATCAAAAGTTTTGATGGAACTATCGTTCCAAAATCGCCATTTATCGCTCTGCGGTGCCAGTGTCGTTTCATAGTTAATTAATAATTAGAATCAATTAAAATGAAAAATAATTCACTAACTAATTAAAATAAGCCGTTAAAATGCAGAATAAACCAACAAATCGAACGAGTTATTAAATAACGTTAAAATACACTAAAATAGAATTGAATGCCAAATTGTAAAATGGTCGCCAACAAATTAACTTTTAATTTTGTCTTTTATTATTTGATTTGTAGAAATGTTCGTTACCATAAAATTCGATAGATGTCGCTGGAAAAGGACGTCCGTTTTTATCCCAAGGATTTTGATCAAATGAAGAAGCCTGTATAAAAAAAAGAGTGTCTGCATTTCCGTTAGAAGTGTGTTTAGTCATTATTTCCTTTGTTCTAAAAATGTTATAATACACTTAGTGGCAAATTTGTTTGTACCACTTATGGCACAAAACACATTGTAGATTATTACACTTATCGGTATACAAAGCATATGCTATGTGCTTTGTGCCATATGTAGAACAAACAATTAAAACATCATTTTTGGTGCACATTTTTAAGATAAATTTTTTTCTTCATTTTTCCTGAACTCAGAGTTATTAAAAGGTAGTATATGACTTTTTTCATGAAAATATAAAAAATCGTGCAGTGAAGGGTTAGGGCACTTTTCCACTTGACGACATGACAACGACGAAAGTCGGACGGTAATGCTGCAACGATAAGTACGGTGTCGTGTCGTCTATAGCATTGCTTTTCCACTCAACCGATATCGTTTCCCCGAAGGGGTCATTTTCCACCGCATTTCATTTCGAAACAGCACTGTGTTCGCACGTATACACTGAAGTGACAAAAGTCATGGGATAGCAATATGCAAATTTTCAGATGGCAGTAGCATCGCATAGAACAGGTATAAATGCGCAGTGCTTTTACAGAGCTTTCATTTCTGTTCAAGTTATTCATGTGAAGAGGTTTTAACGTGATGATGACCGCACGACGTGAATTAACAGACTTTGAACGCGGAATGTTAGTTGGAGCTAGACGCATGGGTCATGCCATTTCGGAAATCGTTAGAGAATTCAACATTCCCAGATCCACTGTGTCAAGAGTGTGCCGAGAGTATGAAATTTCAGGCATAACATCCCACCATGGACAGCGCAGTGGTCGACCGCCTGCACTTAAAGATCGAGACCGGCGACGTCTGCAAACAGTCGTAAATTCTAACAGACAAGCAACACTGCGTCAAATCACCGTAGAAATCAATGTGGGACGTACAATGGACGTGTCTGCTAGAACTGTGCGGAGAAATTTGGATTTCTTGGGCTATTCCAGCAGAAGACCGACTCGAGTGCCTTTACTGACAGAACGACATCGCTTGCAGCGACTCTCGTGGGCACGTGAGCATATCGGTTGGTCCCTAGATGAATGGAAAACCGTGGCCTGGTCCGATGAGTCACGATTTCAGCTGGTAAGAGCCGATGGTAGGGTTCGAGTGTGGCGCAGACCCCACGAAGTCATGGACCCAAACTGTCAGCAAGGCACTGTTCAAGCTGGTGGTGGCTCCGTAATGGTGTGGGCTGTTTTTTCATGGCATGGACTTGGTCCTCTAGTGCGACTGGACCGAACATTGACTGGAAATGCTTATGTGCAGCTACTTGGAGATCACTTGCAGCCATTCATGGACTTCATGTACCCAAACAACGATGGGATTTTTATGGATGACAATGCGCCATGTCACCGGGCCACAACTGTTCGCAATTGGTTTGAAGAAAATTCTGGACAATTCCAACGAATGATTTGGCCACCTAGATCGCCCGACATGAATCCCATTGAGCATTTATGGGACACCATCGAGAGGTCTGTTCGTGCCCAAAATCCTGCCCCATCAACGCTTTCACAATTATGGACGTCTATCGAGACAGCATGGCTCAATATTCCTGCAGAAGACTTCCAACGACTTGTTGAGTCCATGCCACGTCGAGTTGTTGCACTTCGCCGGGCAAAAGGAGGGCCGACACGATATTAAGAGGTATCCCATGACTTTTGTCACTTCAGTGTATTATTATAGCTGCTCAATTTAACAGATTACGACTATGTTTGCTTTAACTCATGAGAAAAAGAAAACAAATTAAGAGACGGTATTGGGTGCTCGATATTTTTAAAGAAAGTTACATTGTAGGCGAGTTTTATACACTTTTCAAGAAATTGCGAAAGATTTTAGGTGATTTTAAATATTTTTACTAAATTTACAAAGAATAGTAAAAAATTAAAATCTGGACAAGGTTATTTAACACAAGTAGTTTAACCTAAAGTGTATAATATATTTTTATAGTTACGAACAATGCTCTTTGAACTTACCTGTTTCTTTCTTGTCTGTAGTCTGTAGAAGTTTTGCCGTCATATCCCTAATCTAAAAACTTCTTCCCGGGATTTTCCCTGTGAAATTTGTTTTTGTGTTAAAAATTTCGCTTATCCCATAGACACAGTCACTGCTCAATTAATTCACACAAGACACACGTCAAACTTGAATGCCATGACTACTGTGTTGCTCTTCGAAGAAAGTTCAGAATGAAAATTTAATCTTTTTTGAAGCATTAAAAATCGTCTGCGCTACAATTAATAAAACAAAGTATAAAATAAAACGATTCAAATCTTTTATTGCTACATCTTTTATCAATCGTCTGCAAATTGAATCTTATATTTTATTAATTCAGAGATGTCGAATTTAAACGCCATTGCTTTCGTTCGAAGAAAGTAAACAGATGGATGAATATCGTCCCGATTTTAAAGGCGAGACGGATGCCATCCGACACGAATGGGACGACAAACGACAGCGTTCGGTCGGAGACGGTACAATCGTCCTAGAATCGGGAGATGGAAAAGCGCATAGCATATTTTAATGTATTTTGCGTGCTCCAATGTCGGATGACGAGAATCGCTTACGATTTATCGTTGCCGTGTCGGTAAGTGGAAAAGCGCCCTTAATCTCCAGAAAACCTTAGCTTCGGGCAACATGATCGAAATGTGAAAAAAATCTTTAACTCGAATTGTAGCAATTGTTTTTTTTTTTTTTTCTTGAATGCGTCAAAGCATTACAAAAAAGGAAAAAAAAACTGCCTATTCCGAATAGTGCTCAAAGATACTGACTACTTAATTTGTGAATGAACTTCTTGAAAACTTTTAAAGTTGAGATTACTCAAACCATTCAGAAAAATTTTAAACTATCACATCTTGTACAGATTGATTAATTTTCAAAAAGCTTAAAAACAAAATCTAAGTTGATTGGGGAATTAAATTATTTGATAGGAGGAAAGTGTGGGGAAATGTAAAAACATCGAAACAACTTACCTTTGTCGATATGAAGAAAATAAGAAATTTGTTTTGAAAGTTGCAGTGAATTAAGAAATTACAATGCATTTCACTATACAGCACCAACTCTACCTGTAATCTTTCTTTCCATTTCTGCAGTAAATTTGTACCTACAAAAAGAAAAAAAGTGGCAATTTCCCCCGTATTTTATTTTTGGGACTCAAGGCCTACAAATCCAAACATTGCTTGTCGAAAATAACAAATTGCACGAAGGCATTAAAAACAAAAGGTGAAATTTATGATCATCAATACCAATGCTATCCAGAAACTAATTCCTAAACATTTTTACTTCTTATAGAATTTCCTTAAGCCCTTGGCATATGCGTCTGATTCGTCATTCATTTTATGGACCACTGCAGTCTTGGACGAGCCTGACTATTATTTTTTAACATTATTTAGATGTTCTATATTACCAACAAACTGATTAATAAAAGTCCAAAAAAAAATATTCTTTCTCAACTTTTAGAAAACTGTTCAGTTGAGAGAAATTAAATGGTATTTTGATCGCACATCAAGTTCCATTTAATCTATGTATCAAGGAGTTAACAGTATCCTTCAAATTTACATCAGTTACCTGTGTTCACTGGAGGGTTTCGTTTTTGAAGTTGATTGAGATGAATTTGGTTCGCAACATTTCGCATGAACGCTGCCATCTCTCGCCATGTTGCCAATAGATCTCAAAGCTGTATCAGAACTTTTTTCAACAATATTGTTTATAGTTTTTCTTCTAAAGGTAAAGAGAAAAAAATAGTGCAGTGATATTACACTGGTAAATTACTTATAACTGTTTACTAGCGAAGGCAGAATTTTCTCCCACGTTAGACGCGGTTAGTTATCGATTTCAAAAGCCCTTATAAGTGTATGTGTACATTGCATATACCATACCATAATTGCAAATACAATCGAGCCCGCCCAAGAAGAATATCGGTTAAAATTATATCCCGTAAAGTGTAATACATTTTCAATATACAAAAGCGTTGTAATGTGTTATTTTGATCCCAGATGATAGAATATCCCGCTTATTAAAATATTTTTTCGTGGACAAATGGCTATTCTATTGAGCGGGCTCGACTGTATATATTTTCTGAGCGGTTAACACTAAAACATCCTTTACTGCTCCCCTGTTGCATTTAACAGGCATGGAGATTGTTAGGAATTATTTTAGACTTTACAACTGATTATCTACTTTTTCTTTTTTTCTTTTATTTGCCACCATGCAGTGCGCAGTTCATTCAGGTAGACATATTAATCGACGAGTAGGAAGAAATGCAAAAACGCTTTGAACTAAAGCCTGTCGCAGTAATTTGGCACACTATAACAGTTATTGAAATTTGTTTGAAATTCATGAAGTGTCAAATGTGGTCATCATGTCGCCCCCACCCCCCTCCTTTTTTTCAAACCGGAAAGCACGAATTCACACACTAGCCTCCTAAATGAAACTATTTCTTCAACTGAAACAGGGTGTATTGATGTCGAAAAACTCCGGATCGCCGTTTCGGTACTGCTTTTTCAGAAGTGTTTTCTTATCACATAAACTTTGTTTCAATTTGATTTCTGATTCAACTTTGATTTAAACAGTAAGCATCCATAGTTTTTTTTCTTCCCTTATGTATTACTATCAGATAATGAATGTAATTGTCTAATAAATGCAGAAGACTCCAGCATTACTCCTGGGTAAAAATAAACTAAGTGTTCCATTCCGACGACTGCTTTGCACCCTAGAAATTCTAAGCTAGAAAGCTCGTTTCTGTTGCCTACACAAAAGGAGCTGTATGTGTTATTGATAAACGAGTCATATCTGTTGTCAAAACGATAAATTTCAAAGACAGAAATTGAGGAAACTGATAAAAAGGTGATTTCTGCTATAACTGAGAACCTACTTTGCATTTTTTGCCGTCACTTAATTGCAATTTTAAAATATTCTTATTAAAACCTTTAGTATAGACTCATATACAGTCGCAAAAGTTTGAGCACTATGCAAATTTTTGAATAAAAAGAAATCTTTTCAGCAGAATGCTTTTATATTTATACCGTAAATGGCTACTATGATCCTAATTAAGTGTTTGAAGTTTTGAAAAATATAACCGCAACGAAAATCAGAAAATACAAAAGATATTTTTTTGCCTGTCGCAAAAGTTTATGCACAGATCAGATTTTATGCAAATATCTCTTGAAACGTGATGCGTGAAGAACCAGTGCGGTTCTTTTGAACAAGTTATATAGTGTAGCAATGGCTTAAATTGTTATCAAGATGCCGAAGTCACTACAGTTCTCGTCTGAAGAAGTTGTGAAACTCTGAAAGCTGAAAGCAGAAGGTAACTCTGTTATGCAAATTTCAGTGATTTTAAATCGATCTAAACGTGGTATTTGTAATGTTCTGAAACGTAGAAATCAATTTAAACCTGCATTTCGCTCAGGAAGACCGGGAAAAACTACCTCTCGTGAGGATAGAAGAATTAAAAAACTAGCCTTAACTGAAAATTTGTCACTTAATCAAATAAAAACTAGACTTGTAACAAAATTATCACGTGATACCATAAGCAGACGAATAAAAGAATCAGGATTTATCAAAAAACAAAAGTTAGCTCGCAAACATTTTCTGAAAAAGTGTCACAAACAAGCAAGACTGCAGTGGGCAAAGCATCATATGCATTATAGTGACGAATGGATTACTGTTGTGTTCTCTGATGAAAAAAAATGGAATTTAGAAGGTCTAGATGGCTTCTCATACTACTGGCGTGACTTGAGGAAAGATCCGAAGTGCGTATTCAGTAGGCAACATGGTAGTGGCTCAGTCATGGTATGGGGCGCTTTTTGCTTGAACGGACAAACTTCTCTTAGCTTTCTAAAGGGTAGACAAAATTCAGAAAGGTATCAAGATACCCTGAGAAAGCATTTTTTACCATTTGGGGAAGTCCTAGGTGGTCCTCGTTGGATTTTTCAGCAAGACAACGCTTCAATACACAATTCCCGTAGTACGAAAGAATGACTTGCTTATCAAAATATTAGTGTAATGAACGGGCCAGCACTCAGCCCGGATTTAAATCCCATAGAAAACATCTGGGGAATTCTCGCACGTGACGTATATCAGAATGGGAAGCAGTACTGCTCTGTTCAAGAGCTTAAATCTGCAATCGAGGAAGCCTGGTACAAACTAACTCCCGAAACCTTCCATAATCTCGTGCTATCGATGAAAAATCGCATATTAGAACTCATCAGATGCAACGGTAACACCATAGACTACTAAAAGACTTTTATGCTTTCTAAAATATATATATTCCGCTTTTGTGCTTAAACTTTTGCGACAGCAAAATTTTGATTTTATCATGTAATCGTATTTTAATTTCTATGAATTGCTTCCAAATTCGAAACATGGATTTGTAAACTGTTTGTTTAATTACAGTAAAAATTTCGAAGCTTTTTAGGTGCATACTTTTCGTCTTATCAAAAGATTTCGGTTGTGCTTAAACTTTTGCGACGCATTGTATTAGGCACAGAAGCACATTACCAGTTATATGAACAGGTTTTTCAAAAATTATGGTAATTTATATAATTTGTGAATGTCTCTCTATTATCAGTCTTCTAAACCCTTAATCTGTGCAAAAATTGTCGTTGAATAAATTAGAATTTAAATATTTGACCTTGATGTTCCGGTAGTAAGAAATTAATGCCCACTGTATTCCTAAATTAAAGCTGCAAAAGTTGGTAAAAGTATGAAACGGGAGTACATTTGTGCTTGGAGACCTGTTTACTTTTTACCTTGGCAAATGCAGAAAAAGGGGAAAAAAAGTTTTTCTACGAAGCCAAGTTTGCGCTTCAATTTTTGAGTTTACACTAGTTGCCAGGGCAGCTAGATTAACTTCCTGCAGCATGTTGATGCATGATGTCCCCCCCCCCCCCCATAACGTTTGCCTCATTCCGTTCATTCATATTATTTGACGTAATTTAATGTTCATTAGATTCCAAGACATACTACGCACGTGGCCCGCGAGTGCCCCAAGCAGCTAGCTGCGTGGCCTGGCGTTGTACGAGCGCTTCGCGCATTTAAGTAGCAAAGGAAGTGTCAACAAACTACTCGCCGCCAAGGCGGCTCGCTAGAAGGCGCTTCACGCCAAAACATTTTCCTGAATCAAAAAATCATTCGAAATATTGAGATGTTCCGCGTAATTAAAATGGTGAGGAAAATTTCAGCAAGTTCAACTCGCTCAAGGGAAAGAAGTAGACATAGATAGGTACTCAGTTTTTAATGTAAGGAGATGGCTTTTCAACAAATTTATATTTAAAAAAATCGCAAGTAGCTAGCGATAAAAGTACTACGTACGTGGCCCGCTAATGAGTTTCTTGTTTGATTTAATTAAGATTTCATTCAAAATTCTCATTATCAGTATTCTTATTGTTTCGTAGCAACCACGTTTTGTAACAATGGATTTCATAATTAAAACATTTAGGGCAAATCGCTTTAAATTTGACTACTTATTAATTCATATCTTCGTTAATTAAAATCGTAGAATTATATGAATTAAAACTAATGAAGCCTGAAAAATTACCAATCAATCGGTACCTGGTTCGACTTTCAGCTCATTGGCGTTCAGGAGAAAGAAGCATGACGTAGATAGATAGAAAGAAAGAAAGATAGATAGAAAAATACTCAGTATATGTATTACTGAGTATTACTCAGTCATATAAGTATAGACTAGCTGCCACGGCAACGGCAGATAGATTAGCTTCCTGAGGCATGTTGATTCATAATGTCCCCCTATCACCCAACTTTTACCTTATACTGATGTTATATTATTTGATATAATTCAATTTTCATAAGATTTCAAGACATACTACATACATGGCCCACTGATAAACCAAGCAGCTAGCTGCGTGGCCCGGCGTTGCACGGGCGCTTCGCGCCTTTAAAGTAGTGAAAAAAGTTTCAACAGATGGCTTTTCAACTAATTTATATTTCAAAAAATTACAAGTAGTTAGTGATAAAAGTACAACATACGTGACCCGCTAATGAGTTTCATGTTTGATTTAGTTAAGCCATTATTCAAAATTCTCATTCTCATTGTTATTACTGTTTCGTAGCAACCACGTTTTGTAACAATGGATTTCATATTTATTATTCAGAACAAATCGCTTTAAGTTTGACTACTTATTAATTAATATCTTCGTTAATTGAAATCCTATAATTATATAAATTAAAACTTAATGTCTAAAACTTTCGACAATCTCTAATATCGTTAAAATGACTTACAAAAATTAATGTCTTTTTCCCCCCTTGTTTGCAAAGAAATAATATTAAAATAAAGAAAACATCACTTAATAATTTAAATCTGTTATAAAAATATTAAAAGGAAAAGATAAGTAATTATGGTTATAATCACATACAAAGTGAATAAGTACAGGGTGACAAGAAATAACTTGGACACACATCGTACATTATAACTTTGTTGCTAATGAAAATATTGCGACCAAACTTCACAATAAGTATGAATACATTATTTTGTCTAATATATTTAACGTTTTCGAATTGGCTACCGTTAGCATTAATACAGAGCTTTAGACGTGTCACAAAATTTTCGGCTACGGGCGGCAACTCACTTATTGATATTTTATCCCTTTCCTTCCATAAGGATTCTTGTAGGGATGCAAAAGTTTTATGAGGTTTAGTACACACCCTTGTCTCTAAGACGGACCAACCAGAATAATCCATGGGGTTCAAATCTGGGGAATACGGGGCCATTCTTGAGCTCCAATGAAGTTCGGAAAATGTGTCTTGCATCAGTCTTGAGTGTCTTTAGCTCTGTATGCAGGTGAAAAATCCCGTGCTTTGATTTTTAAAGAACTTTTGTGACCAAGGTAAGACAGCATCTTTCAAAATGGGTTTGCGGTATGTTTACTGATGATTTTTTATCCCTTGATCAACAAAAACAAGTGGTGTTTCCCCACTAGCACATATCCCACACCAAACCATAGCAGATAGGGGTCGTTGACGCCGCCAATCATTCAAGAAGTTCCAGGTGCTTCTGCTGACCAAACTCTATCATTATAGCTATTTTGAGCTTGTTCAATTGAGAACAGTTTTTCATATGTGAAGACCAATGTTTTCCATCGATCATCTGCGGCCCGCTTTAACAGTTCTTTCCTTTTTTAAAGTCTTATGCGCATATTCTTTACTGCTAGCTTTTGAGCCTCTTTTATTTTGTAAGGAAGAAGACCAAGTTCAACCCCAAGTAGCACACTTCGTTTTTTAAAGGTTGTAAAATAGTTATTAACGTTGCAACAACCGCTTAAAAACGTTTATAAAACGTTTAGCGGTTATTTGTGCTACCTGGGACTATTACCATGCATCAAACGAGTGATGTCTACATTGATTTTCACCCCTCTAGCAACCTTTCTCATTGAAACCCTTGGATTTCGTTAAACTCGCTTTTTGATCCCTTTCCGGCCGCTAGATGTATTAACTGTGCGTTTTCTTCTTCTTGACCTGTCACCATCATGTTCGAGTTTTTTTAACCTTTTAATTGTATAGGAAATCTTGTGCTCAGCCACTTCCCAGGTAGCACAAAAAAGTTTAAACGTTTCATAAACGTTTTTAATCGGTTGTCACAACGTTAATAACCATTTTACAACCTTTAAAAAACGAAGTGTGCTACTTGGGTTTCAATCGTTGAACAATTGCACATTTTTTCGTTTCTTGCTTATGTAATTCAAGTATGTCAGATCGTTTGCGAACCATCATGGTTATCCCAACTAACTTAGTTACACCTATTTAGTAGCTTATTATTATCGATTCCCTATCACAATATCATTAAAAATTCAGTAATATTTACAGATATTTGGTTTGAAACTTCGTCCAAGTCATTTCTTGTCACCCTGTATTTGTGGAAAATCATAGAAAATATTGAAACGTACAATCCCCAAAATTCTAGTAAAAATGTCACGTTCATTTTTTTATTGTTATGCTATTATTATTATTTATTTATTTTAGAAAGAAATATTTTTTAACTGGGATGAGCAAAAATCTCTGAGGACCGGTCAAATTTTTCTGCTGACCTGTGCCATCAGTAGAAAACCACTGCATCTATATTTTTCCTTCATATATTCAAACCAAAGCAGTGGGCAAACATGGCAGCTTTCCGACGCATAGCAAACCTGTCGCACGCAAGGCAGGAAAACTTCATATTTAGTATTCGTGACGCGCATATCCTTTTCTGATAGATGAGCCATTTGAAACAATGACTGTTTTAAAGGGTGGTCGAGCGAAGGGAGCGAGCGCTTTCTTGCCATTACGAGCTGCCAGGTGACAATTTCCCATAATTAAAGACTTGCCGAAATCTTACTTATTCATGTGCTAATTAATTCCGCTCGGAACGAATAAGATTCGAGTGAAAAACAATCCAGAAATCTTTTACAGAGCAGCTAGAAATAAAACCGTTGGAGACCTTACATTTGAAGTCTCTTGTAGACTGCCTGGTAGTCTTATTTCATTGGTGTTATGGCTTAATTTGCATGGGCTGCTGCTTCTAGCAATGACTGACATGAAGACAGTCCTGAAATCTTTCATAAAGTAGCTAGAAATAAAACTGTTAGACCTTACATTTGAAGTCTCTTGCAGATAGTTTGGTAGTCTAAGGGTTTTACTTCATTGGTGTTAGGGCTTAACACTTTGACTGCCAAGCCAAAATTGCAAATGCTCACCACGGGGCCAAACTTTTTTTTGTGCAATTTGTATTTTTTTCAATAAAAAACATTATTTTTCAATCTGACTCATTTTGTAACACATGGGGAGATTTTCATCCTGGCTACCAAAAATGATAGCCAAAGCACACCACGAAAGTTAGTGTAAATTCTTCCATGCGTGGCCATGGCTGTCTTATTTGATAGCCAGCTAAATTCGTCATTTATCAATAAACTTTTTTATTTATATTTATGTTTTTTATTATTTTATTTATATTATTTTGTTTAGGTTAGAATTATTTGAATTTTTATTACAATGAGCAGAGAAAGTTAACTTCTGAAGAAATTGAAGCTGCGGCTATGAGATGCTATGATTCATGGGATGATGAAGACTTTGATTTATTTGATTCTGACGCGGATATTTTATATATATTTATAACATACTTTCTCTCTATTCATATATATTCCCTTTTTTGTTGCATGTTCCAAATATTTAATTTTTCTCAAAGTTTTTCTTAAAGCTCATAAAATCGTCACATATACCAATTTGCGCAAACCACGTATACCTAACACATCGTAGGGAGCCCAACAATCAAACTCCAATACGATTTTCATGTAACTGATAACATCTTTGATAGCCATGGCCTGAAGTGTTGAAACACCCTGGCTATCATATCGGATAGCCAGTGTCTCACGGAAATATCACTGGATATCACATATGATAGCCATGGCAGTCAAAGTGTTAATTTGCATGGGCTGTTGCTTCTAGCAAATGACTAGCATAAAGACAGTCCTGAAATCTTTCGTAAAGTATCTCGAAATAAAACCGTTAGGTCTTGCATTTGAAAATTTTCCCAATCTACTTGATAGTCTTATTTCATTGGTATTAGGACTTAATTTGAGCTAGTGTCTGGTGATTACTGCTGATTAAACCCTCACCAACATAAAGACGGTCCTGAAATCCTTCGTAAAGTAGCTTGAAATAAAACCGTGAGGTCTTGCAGGTGAAGTCTTTTGTATACAGTTTGATAGTCTTATTTCATTGGAGTTAGGGCGTAATTTGCATGAGCGTCTGACAATTAAGCCCTAACCAGCATGAAGACAGTCCTGAAATCTTTCATTAAATAAGTAGCTCGAAATAAAACCGTTAAATCTTACATTTTAAATCTTTCGCATCCTACTTGGTAGTTTTATTTTATTGGTGTTAGAGCTTAATTCACATAGGGCGGGGAGGGGGGGGATCTGCTAACTAAGCAGTGATTGACAAGAAGACGTACCTGAAATTTTTCGTGACGTAACTTGTAATAAAACCGTTAGGATTCTTGTACGCAGCTTAAAAAGGAAATACACAAATAGTGCAATAATGATAAACGTTTAAATAGGCAGCAATTAAAAGAACATTTTGAGATATATTTTTGACTCAATATTTCCTCGCCCTCTTCCTACTCACTCCAGGGTCCCTCTAACTTACCACTGCACGTAATTTAAACGGTTGGATGGGCCCCTGAAGAGTGCTCTGCTTTTTTTCTGCGGACCAAGAACTAAGCAATCCCTGGTCCAGCAACCCAGACGCATTGATTTGAAATGGGAACTTGGAGTACTTTGTGACCACAAGCCATTTTAATGCGCCCCAATCACCATTAGTGAACACGGTAAATCTTCGATCCGCTGGAATCGAATCCGGTACGTTCCGGTTACGAATCCAACGCCTTACCAATCAAGTCACCACGGCCTGCCCTCTTACAAGCGTTCTCAAAGTGTGAGGTTCTAATATCTGCCGTATTTTTAAAAAAAGCGCTAAATTCAAAAACTTGTTGAGAAATTTAAGTAACCATAGATGTACTGCATGTCGCAGCACATCTATCTGCAAAGCGTGTGAAAGATGTTTTCCACTACTCACTGAAACTCGCTAAATTCCTCAACTTTTTTAAAAACCTTGGCGGACTTCAAGACCTTATATATCGATAACGAGGAAATTCGGACGAATAACTTATTCGTCTAGAAAAAGGTTTTACTATACTTTTTCAATTGCTACTATTTTAGATTTGTTCACTCTTACAATACCGTAAAGTCGGGTTACTTGGACCCTAGGGGGTTACTTTAGCCCATTACAGTAAAATGATAAAATCTAGGTTTGGTACTTATTAGTTGAAGACTTGCACGTAGTTCCTCGTTTCTCCTCTAGGTAGAAGCACTCTGCAGTCTCTAATGCTAGTACCAAACCCAGATTTTATCATTTTACTGTGGGCTCAAGTAACCTCCTTGTGGGTCCAAGTAACCCGACTTTACGGTATCGTACTGTTTCCTGGGTAGAAATCTGCTTTCATAATGATAGGGCTTAATTTTCAAAGGAACTCACTGGAGCTCAAAGAGGGAAACTCTTCTCCGCCTTTACCGTAAAAATATTGCTAACAACTGCAAGGGCACAACCAGGGTGAATGATTTGGGGATTAACACATTTCAGTACTAGAACATTTGGTTTCAAACTATATTGTCAATCCTGGTAAGGACCGGTCATCAGTGTTCAGAGGAGTCTGACGGAGACGGAGGAGTCCCGGGTTCGAATCCCGGCTCCGACATGGATGCACTTTCTCTCTCTTGTCCTTGTCCTTTGTGTGAATGCACTGCTGTGCTGTGAAAGTTTTCCTTGCCTATCCTATAAACGGATCCCTATGGCATGCGCGTACTGTGCAAATCAGACTTAACCCCAAATTACGGTATACAGTTGAAAAAGTGAAGCGACGGCGCACCCCCAAATCAGAAGAATGAAGCGTATGACTGCAAAAATATGTTTCTCGGAAAAAAAAAAATCAGGAGAAATTCACTTATCTTTCGCTACAAGAAGATATGTTGCAGAAACTTTTCCTGTTTTGTTTAAACCATTTAAGGAAGAATTTCAGCACTTTCTGACTGTCTCATATTATTAGACTACCAAAGTATATTGCAGTGACAAAATTTAAAGAACAAAAAAAAAAAAAACGCACTGCAACGAAAAGTGTAATAGAAAATTCAGTCGAACCTCGTCAAAGCGAATCCCAAAGAACCTTTGAAATCAATTGGTCGAAACCGTAGTTTGTTTTGTCTGACGAACAATAAACAAGCACGGGGATCGAAATTGGTTTTAGAAGTTTAAGTGTGCTTGAATTAATGAAGTTCGACTGCAGCATTTACTTTTGCAGCTAAACAGTTCAAATCAGCAATTAGGATCTTTTTGCAAACGGGCGTTTAAGTACTTGCAAAAACCATGGGCAGCCGCAAAACCACAGAAGTAAATTTTTCGTTGCTTTATCTGTCTTGTCTGATGGCTTCTTCAAAAACAATAAGCTATTTTATGCACAAAAATAAGATTCTCTCATTGACGAAGCAGAAGTATAGTCATTTTAACTAAATCGCACGTATTTTTAGAGAAATTACGATTTGGCAATTCCTTACATGGAATAGTTTCAAAAAAACAATTAATCTTTGAGTGTGAGAGCAACATATAGAGGCATTTCAGGTACTCATTAATATTGATACATTGCTCAGACAGAGCCATTTTTCCCAAGTTTTTGCACGTCAACTGAAAGAAGATAAGCCATCATATTTATTCGTTTTGAATACATTTCTTCATATCTTGGGAAATTGTCTGACATGAGCGTCCATCATGCACAGATAAAGCATCCGGCAAAATTCTACATTGTATAACGTCCGATTAGAAGCATAAAAGGTCATGCGCACTCAAAGTCAGACTCAAGGCTACATTTTTTAAAAATAAAAAAATTGTACGGACAACTTTTTTTAAAAATCAAGGCGATTAGAAAATTATTAAAACCTAAAAAACTACGAGTAATTGTTTAGTAGTTCCTTCATGAACTGCTTACCTCTTTATCAGTTTTTCAAATCTTATTTATTGTTTTTCTAATGGCAACAGCAATTGTTAAAAACAAAATGGCAGTGTTCTATCGATTATCGTGGGGGGTCTCAGTGGCCGAGCGGTCTAAGGCGTGTAGCCGATAACTCTGAGACGGTGGGTTCGACTCCCACCCTCGCTCCGGATGTACTTTCCTTCCTTTGTGATGTAACTCTCTCATACATTGTCTGTACAAGATATGTGTAATTAAAAAAAATTCATGTGTAATGGAGGCAAGACACTAGATTGTAGTCCTCATCAAAAACCTGGGCATATAGCCCCAAACGAAACGAAACGAAACGATTATCGTGGTGGGGTCTCAGTGGCCGAGCGATCTAAAGCGTGTAGCCGATAACTCTGAGACGGTGGGTCCGACTCCCACCCTCGCTCCGAATGTACTTTCCTTCCTTTGTGATGTAACTCTTTCATACATTGTCTGTACAAGATATATGTAATAAAAATCATGTGTAATGGAGGCAAGACACTAGATTGTAGTCCTCATCAAAAACCTGGGCATATATAGCCCCAAAGAGAAACGAAACGCACGATTATCGTGGTTTCACTGCTCTTGGTGATGTATTACTGTTCGAAACATTGTTTAATAAACAAATAAATAAAAAATAATAATAGCTTTAGTGTTTTATAATAAATTGTATTCAATTAACTTTTAAACAGTCCGATATTTCTATCGTCAGTGAGACAAGGTATTGCTGTTCTAAATTAATGCTGCACAACGGAAGAAAATGGAGTTAGAATTATTTTGTGTTTGAAAAGTGACTTTTACTTGATGTACTTTATTGGTTTGCGTGAACTTTGATCAAAAGCGAAATATAACAGAAATATATGAGTTATTAAGGGGTTACAGTACCTTTCTAACAAATTTCTTTAATTTAAGTGAAAAAGTTAATTCTTTGAAATATTTGTTTCTGCACTTGTTTAAAAATCAATAATTTATTTTCAAACATCAAAAATTTTGAAAACTTTTTTTGAAAATTTGAAAAATGTAAGAAAATTTCAGTTTTTTTAAAACCCTAAGGCTTTTTTGTTTCTGCACTAATTTCAAAATTTCTTTTTGCGAAATGATCACAAGAAAAACCTCAACAAATCTGTGCATTCATTTTCTTATATTTTGATTAGAAAATATTTTGTGACCTTTTACGTAAAAAAATCTTAGAAAATTTTGTTCTTCGAGGTTTAACAAACTCTAAAAATTTTTGTAATTTATAAAACGCTTATTCAATGCACAGTTTTGTTAAATATATTATCCTGAGTGTAAAAAATATTGCTTTAAAGTTATATCTTTAATAGAAAAAATTCCTTAGCATTTCTAGTAACATAGAAACACTAAAAACTGATCACCGAGAAAAAGCACTTTAAAGTTTGGCTTTTCCATTAGAACACATAGCATGTATGCCCTAAAGTCACTCATAACTTTTTAAATAATTTAGCTAGAACAATGCTGTTTTTTTCTGAGTGTTTTAAATAACTTTTACTTTTGAAATAAGCAATAAAATTTTTTTTGGTCTTTTGGTCATTTTTGAGGTACTGTAACCCCTTAACAACATACTAAAATGGATGTCCACCTCTGCAATTGAGTGACTAGGGTAAGTCCTTTCAAATTTATTTATATTTAGTACAGTAGAATAACAGATAAATTGGATAAAAATAGTTGTCACCAAGGCAACGTTAAACTTGCCAAAGGTAAAGTAACGACTAATCAGCAATAGTGATGAGGGTTTTTTTCGGGGGTGGAAAGGAATTGAAATTATTTGAAACTAAATCAAATGAAATATTAAGTAGAGATAAATTTAATTTTTGATGCGATTTATACAACGTTTAAGGAAATTGAGATAGAAATTTTTAATAAAGGGAAATTATTTATTTTTAGATATAATTAATAAACTTTTTAAAAAGAACATTAATAGTTCTGTGGCGGATCCAGGAATAATCGACAAGCATTTAATTATACCCGTGAATGAAACTTTAATGAATGTAAATAATACAGAAAGTTTCTGTACTAAAGATCCGCAACTGGCGTGCAATACAAAATATTACGCCTGCAAGAATGTGTTCTTTTTTTTTTTTTTTTTGCAACACGAAAATTTTTCGGACACACAGCTCGTTGAGATGACAGCTCGATGAGGATGAGTTATCTGGTTTTGTACAAAAATATTAGTGAATTTTTTTCTGAAGAATCTCCTAGAAAAAAAGATCGTTTTTGATGATTTTAGTGGGTGGGGGGATAACTCCATGAGTCTACCAAATTGCTCCAAATACCAAATGTTCATGCTTCTGAACGTATGGTTCTTGCACTTTTGAACAATTGAACTTTTATGGTTCATACACACCATAATAGTGGATTTCGCTCGGTTGTAGAACTTTTTCCCAAAACTGATGAAAACCCACCCAACGATGTGGCAAAGGTATTTTATACCCTAAAATAATGCTGCGGCAGTGATAATTTTTAAGTATTAAATTACTTTTACTTCAAGCTTCCCCCCCCCCCCCACCTCTTTTTTTTCTGGTGCAAGATTGGACGCTGCAGAGTCTTGTCATTTACTGAGCACAACCTAAGTTTCTTTCAATAACTTCAAAGTTGTAAGCAACGATAATTTTCTGCAAAATAGATAAAATGTTATTTTAATCCGAGAAAAGCTAACTAAAGAAGTATTCTCTAGTTATAAATATCTTCCCCCAAGCAAATAATTAAAAATACATTTCTGTTCTTTCATCAGATTTTTCGGCCATTATTTTAAATAAATTCACTTTACATGCACACACGTGCACGAATGGGTATTTTATGCAAGTGGTTTTATCTTAATTAAAGCCTGATGCTTCTTACCAGCGTTTTAAATGCACGCATCTGTGAATACTGATTGCGAATTAAACTATTTTTTACGCATAAATCTAGTTATAATCAGCGAATAAAACATGAATTTTCCAAACGTGCGACTTTATGCCTTAAAATTTGCATATTTCAAACATTTTTCTACGTTTCATAGTCTCTTCACATCACCTGGGGTCAAACTGTCTGGAAAATATCGGACCTTAATATCTTCACTTACCAAGGCGAGTGAAATATGTAGAATTCCTAATTCTTGTTCCATTTCAAACTTGTTTCCCTCAAACAAAGTAAAGAAAAAACAAAACAGAAAAGAAATATCCGCAAGAACTATAAACAACTTTTCTTTTCATACGGAAATGAGGCTCTGAGCTATGACAGGTATCTTTTATCAAAAAGAAGTTTATGGAAAAGTGCGTACATAAAAAAGGAAACAAATTGCATCTATATTCAAGAAGGGCTCTGGGGCACAACAGAATCTAGGATCGAGTTCTGGTAGGCTACAATCGCATGCATAGAGCAACTTATAAGTAACTTAATCGCAACAAAAATAAAATATAACTTGGGACTTTTATCAGGAAGCAAGCCTGCATTAGAAATACTTTCAACTCGAACTTTAATTCCTTTTTTTTTCTTTTTGGGTATGTTGTAAATTTTCATTCAGTGCCTCACTGTCTGGATTTACGACGCTTGTACTGCATATATTATTGACGAAACTTCTTTACTACAAGCATCGTACATCAAACTTCATGTTGTTTTAATATTTCTGCTTAAATTATGTTATAATTTGTTGGCTAATTTATGACTATTGAACGTACTATAATTTATTTTACAGGTATCTGTTTTCCTTAACTATTCTTGTTTTTGTAGTTCTTTCGGGCAGTGGTTTCCTTTCTGTGGGGCAAACTTCTCTAGGGAGGCATAGAATATTACAGGGGAAAGCACTCAACAATTACCAATACAGTCGACGCTCGATATAACGACCATCTCCGTCCCAGAAAAAAGTCTTTGTAACGAGTGGTCGCTGTAAGAGGTAGAAAATAGAGTATATTGGGATGTAGTTGGGCTTTCCCACCAGTCGTTGTATTGGATAGTCTTTATAACGAGTGGTCGTTATAATGAGCGTCGACTGTATTTTTAAATTGAAAAACAAGTCAAATCGGTGTTACAAAATAGGAATCGACAAATATCATTGCTATGGCATTTGGGTCTAAACAACCGCACTAAAAGCAAACAAAAATACATTTTCAATGATAAAACGATCTGAAAACATTTCGGCTCAAAAACAAGCCAACCAGTCTCATTAATAGTGTTTCACTAATGCTGCATTTGAGACCTCTATTTTTCTGTAATTTTGTACGATGTAGTTAAACTGAATACTCAAATAATAAAGTAATTAAATACGTTTTGATGCATAAAAACTACTTTATTTTAATATGGTGGGGTTTTTTTTTCCATTAAATGAATTGTAGTACTGGGATAGTATTTATGAAATCAGATTACGAAAATTAAAGGGGGACTAGAATAAGTTTTATGTAAAAAAGAAAGGGGAAGGTAGGTACAAAAGATTTGAAAATTACTGGCATAGAAAATGCTAAGATGTCCAAGTGCGCAGAAAGCACAAATGCATGCGCTACGTTATTCAAGCATGTTCACATTGAAAGTTTTCAGTCATTCCTTGACACTCGCAAAGGATATTTCTGATTTCTTAATGAATTAAGATCCAGTCATAAAAGTGACGCAAGTGATCATAGATGTATTAATGCTTTACAAAGAACTAGAGAGAAAAACGAATTAATGACTACCTAAAGACTAGCATAACAATCTCTTTTTCATATACACCATAAGGGCCCTGCTCCACATCAGCGTAAAACGCGACCGAAACCGAATGCAGAAACCGAAAATCCGGGTACTTTCCATAGGAACGGGGGTGGGGGGGGGGGGGGTGTTGCTATGTAATCCATTTTACGTTTTTGCTTCATTTTTCTGCTTTACGTCAATGTGGAGCAGGGTCCTAAGTTTATTCATATTTTCCTTAGGTACGTTATGCGTATGTATCGAATTTAATGTTTATTTATCGATCAATAAAATGAAGTATTTTCTTTATCTATGGAGCCTAACAATTATTTTAACACTAATACCGAGTCTTAATTTGCACTGCATTTTCATGGAACATGACCCTGACGTAGAATGAGGGTCTACTGCAATTCCTTTTCGGAAGTTTTTGTTATTATCGTTTCTCATTTTGGAAAACTATAAAAGACTTCTTTTTTGTTTTGTTTTGTTTTTTGGTTTTTTTTAAAGTTTCATCCTAAAAGATGTAATAGCCCTAATGAACATTAGGGTGTATCGAAAAATACTTTTTTTCGAAATTCAATTTACTAAGTTGATAAAAAGTTGCCCCTACCTACCCACATATTCCACAAAAAATTTCAGTCTAATCAGAAATTGTTTAGGTGTTCCGCACGAGGCCTGAAGTTTGTGAATTTCTTCAAAAATATTAGTATTTTCTCAGTTTTTTTAATATTAAGAATAAATGTAAAAAATTATTCAAAATGCAAAATGTACACAGCAAAGTCTGAGTACAAAATTGGGTTTAAAAAAAGTATATTAAACAACATTTAGATCTCCCACATTTATTCTAAACTTACGTAATTTTCACCAAAACTAGCATTTTACAAGGTCATGTGGCTTAGTTAGAAACTTGTTTATAAATGTGGAATCTAACTAAATTAACACTTGAAATGGGAATCATCTGTGATTTATGTGGAGTAAAAAGTAAAATAATATAAACTATAAACAGAATTTAAGCCCCCCATCACACAGTGCCCGCGTTCTATCGGTTCCACCGTGATGGTAAACAAAATACAACTCCGCTAGCGTAGCTGCTATAGGATTGTATAGAAGGACATATATCTTTGGTTGAGTAAACACTCTAAATATTTCGGACATGGTGCTCCAGTAAATGGCTCCGGGAAAGAAATTGTAGCTTCAGTTTCACGATTTATGGAAAAAAAAAAGTTTTATTGATAAAGAACATAAAAGCTATCGGTTGTGATGGCACATCAGTTAACACTGGAAAATCAAATGGTGCTATTAGACTTCCAGGAAAGTCTTCAGAACCCTCACTACAAGCCGTGGTATGTTTTCTTCATTTAATGAATTACCACTCAGAAAGTTAACGGTGGCTCTTGATAGGCCGACTACTGGACAAAATTCTTTTAGTTGACCTATTGGAGAATTCTTGCAATAGTGCTAAGATCTACCAGTCATGAACTTTAAGATAATAGAACGCGTTTTACCAGAAGTTGATGTCAAAGAATTGAGTCAAAAATACTTATGGGATGTGTCTAAAGCTGTAATGTCTGTCAAATGTTCTCAAAATTTAGCAGAAAGGAACCCTGCAAGCTTTTCCCATGCAAGATGGCTTCATTACAATGTGGAATGGATAACATTCTGGAGATTTGTATCCAAATACTTGCTGCAATCTATGATTTAAAAAAAAATGCTTAGATGCATGAATAATTTTATGCTGAGATTCGATTGTGAAAAAGTAGAGAGCATAAACCTTTATTATAAATTCTGCTAGTTTATTTAACTCTGAACTTGGATCACTAGTTGCGATGTGTAGCCTCAAAACTGTTTGCCATCGTGAGCCATCTTGCATGAGAAAAGCTTGCAGGGTTCCTTTCTGCTAAATTTTGAGAACATTTGCCAGACATTACAGCTTTAGAGACATCTCATAAGTATTTTGACTCAATTCTTTGACATCAACTTCTAGTAAAACGCGTTCTATTATCTTAAAGTTCATGACTGGTAGATCTTAGCAATATTGCAAGAATTCTCCAATAGGTCAACTAAAAGAATTTTGTCCAGTAGTCGGCCTATCAAGAGCCACCGTTAACTTTCTGAGTGGTAATTCATTAAATGAAGAAAACATACCACGGCTTGTAGTGAGGGTTCTAAAGACTTTTCTGGAAGTCTAATAGCACCATTTGATTTTCCAGTGTTAACTGATGTGCCATCACAACCGATAGCTTTTATGTTCTTTATCAATAGAACTTTTTTTTCCATAAATCGTGAAACTGAAGCTACAATTTCTTTCCCTGGGCCATTTACTGGAGCACCATGTCCGAAAAATTTAGAGTGTTTCCTCAACCAAAGATATATGTTCTTCTATACAATCCTATAGCAGCTACGCTAGCGGAGCTGTATTTCGTTTACCATCACGGGGGCCCCGATAGAACGCGGGCACTGTGTGACGAGGGGCTTAGATTCTGTTTATAGTTTAGATTATTTTACTTTTTACTCCACATAAATCACAGATGATTCCCAGTTTCAAGTGTTAATTCAGTTAGATTCCACATTCATAAACAAGTTTCTAACCAAGCCGCATGGCCTTATAAAATGCTAGTTTTGGTGAAAATTAAATAAGTTTAGAATAAATGTGGGAGATCTAAATGTTGTTTAATATACTTTTTTTCAAACCCAATTTTGTACTCAGACTTTGCTGTGTACATTTTGCATTTTGAATTATTTTTTACATTTATTCTTAACATTAAAAAAAAATAAGAAAAAACTAATATTTTTGAAGAAATTCACAAACTTCAGGCCTCGTGCGGAACACCTAAACAATTTCTGATTAGACTGAAATTTTTTGTGGAATATGTGGGTAGGTAGGGGCAACTTTTTATCAACTTAGTAAATTGAATTTCGAAAAAAAGTATTTTTCGATACACCCTAATGAACATATGTGTGCAGCAGTTAAAAATAACATAATGTAAAAAGAAAAAAAAACGGTATCAAAGTGACCTCTAATGGCTGTAATTTTCTTGAGCCGTTTTCAGGAACAAAATTAAAACATCTCTGATTTTGAGCGTATTTTAAAACTTATTTTCACGAAAGACCGAAAAAAAAGGCTGAATCCGCACTCTTCTGTAAAGAATGAAAGGTTCGGTTAGTTACAAAATCGTCCATCCCCTCCAATTAAGAACTCAGCTCCCGTTAAAACTTACCTGTAACCTTATCTCATGAATAGGATGGCTGGCAATGTCTCCAAGCTTTTATGATCGATTAGTCTGAATGAAGGTCCTGCGTTTTTAGTGATTACGGAATTAGAACTTTTAGATTGCGGTTCCACCCGGCTTCGAACGATTGACGCCCAGAAGCAGATTCGATCTCCTCTTTCGTGGAACAGAGAATCGTGACAATATGTTATTAATTGCAATTAATTGGAGGTTCTTGTGTTGAACATGTGCGAACGGGGCTCCAAATTGAAAAGAACAAGTATTTGCTTTCAAGCCTCACCCTCTAAAACTAGTGAAGAGCGTTTTTGCAAAGAATCGCTAATAGTTTGCAATCTAGTTTGCAATAATTCTTCATGTTTGATTGAGTTAAACTGCTTTTCGTGACCATTATAATTTTTGTGAAAAAAATTGAAAAAAAAAAATATTTTCCATACTTTGAAAATTGAACCATTAGCATTCTTATAGTACAAGAGAATGGAGGGCAAAGTGAAATGGTAAAATATTTTCACAGATAGAAGAGCCACTCATACATTTATATGCATGCCTAAAAATTTTTTTAAACTTTTACGCTATTGGTTTGCGATAGTCGAGTAGTGGAAAAGTATTCTAATGCAGATTCATCAGAATCATAACATCCAAAGAAAGAATAACGCGTTAGAGAACAAAAAAACATATGCAGTCATCCTGTCAGAGCTGTTCAGTGTTTATCATACATTTTTCTGGCAGGATAAATAGCTTAGAATAAGCCATATCAGCAATTCGGAAGTAACAAGTTGACAAGTTCAACATCGATGATGTACTTACAGTACACATTAAAAGGTTATCATCTGCCTCCCTGTGAATAAATGCTCGCCCCCGCCCCCTTCACCCGCACCCAAAAAAGTCTCAATATAAGATTACCTTAATATGAAGACCCGTAGAAATCATCGCCACCGAAAAATCGAAATTTATCGAATAGCTTCCGCTTAAGGCACAGAATAAACTGAACGGAACCACCTAAGACGCATTCCCCGTGCATTAATGTCCTCCAGCACGAGCCTCCCATGTCGAACAGGTGCTGTAAAATGCTTTTTACCGTCTGAAGAAACTGCCCATTCCCCCCACGCAGCATCCCGAACTTGTTGAATCATCAGCGGCAGGATATATGTTTTTTTCCCGGACCATTTCGCGCGGGCATAAAAATCTGGAGCGAAAGGGGAGAGAGGAGGCTCGAAATTCCTCCATACGGATGCGGCACACGTTGTTCCACGGGGGCAGTTATCGCGAGGGCTCCGGCCATTCGGAAGCGGGCCCGGTGCCCATACTAATTCCTTCATTAGAGACGGATTCGAGAGTGCTGGCTCGGGGGCCCGGCCCTTGCTACGGTTTGTCTTGGGGAATCTGTCTATTTGGGATCGGGTAACTCTCGACAAAGGCATTTTCGGAAGGGTGACGAAATTACAGAAGATTTCTGATTATCTGAACTCCGTTGATCGGGAAATTCAAAAAATCCAGAAGATTGTTTTTTTTTCTCGTTTGTACCAGCTTTAATCCTCGATTTTAACATATTTCACACTTTATTGAGCCTTGAATACATTTTTACGTCAATAGCTCAAAATAATAATGTTAAGTACTAAAAACTAGACAACAGCTCTAAAAAAATATACAGAACAATGCAGGGGCGGCAAATAAGGGGGCAAGAGGGGGCGGTCGCACCCCCAAATATTTTTCACAGAATATTAAAAATCGGGTAAATTCAATTTATGCACAAATCAATGCAAAAAAAAACTAAAAAAGATTGTCAATTTCCAACAAAAATTGATAAAACTCATCCTTAAACATATTCTCAAGATTATTTCTAATAAGATAGGAATCGGAAAAAATGCTCTGAAACAAGTATATCGGGATAAGAGAGGATTTCGAAGTTTAACTGTTTGGGAAATGGCACAAGGAAATTAAAAATCGATGCAAAAGAACTCTTGACTCCAAACATTGCAGATTAAAACTTGACTTAAAGCTATAAACTTATTTCTAATCAATGCATTTTATGTGGCCACTAATTCCAAAATAATTTTAAAGTTAAGTCATAAAATTTAAATTGCTTTAAAAACTCCATTTTTTCTGAATATTACCAATTTAACACATCTTTCTTTCGACCAATATGTATTTTTTTTTTTTTTCAATTCTAAGGTACTTCATATTTAAGGACCTCGCCCCCTCAAACGAAATGTTGAAATGCCGCCCCTGGAACAATGGATAAATAATTTTAAGAAAAGAATAGGGACACGTAAAAACATATTTAAAAAAAGATTTAAATCTATCAAATCCAGTTTTATTTATTCATTTTTTTCAAGCAGTGAGGGGGAGGGGGGTTCACAAAGTTAGAAATCTTCAAGGTTAAGAAGGTCCGTGGAGATCTGGACTTTGGGAACCTTTTCTGGTTGATCGGTCGCTAAGTAAACTTCTATGTAATTATAAAAACGATTAGTAATTCTATTACTACAGTTCTTTGATTTTTTTTAGTTTCCTACATATTGTTATAATGTTTAATATAAAAAAGAAGCTCTAGCATTTCTTAAGTGACAAAGAGAAACCACCTTCTATTTTCTCCACGGAGCCTAACATTTTATGGTAGCAATATTTTTGTTCATACAACACATTTCTACTGTTTCCCACTACCGACTAATATCCTAAACAACCAAAATACGATTTCTGGTAAATACCGGTTAAATTAAAACAACACGGTACTCACAGCAAAGTTCTAAATGTACGACTATATAAAAATATTAATATTACTACCGTACACCATTCAAATTTTTGCTGCAACGTATTTCAAGTAGTCATGATAAATTCATGAATAAATCTTCAGGATAAACAGTTTATGCTTACAATGCTAATTTGGGTCAGAATGTTGCAAATTTATTTATTCCTCTGTCTCAGTGGATGACAACCATCAGGTCGCAACCCAATTTTATGTCGTAGTGGTTTTAAAATGGGTCGTGACTAACAACCATACGTGTATGAAAAGTTATTGCACTCAGAATTGAATTTTACTACCCTGTAGTTTTAATGCATATATGTAACAGCAAAGTTTGTAAAAACTGGGTTTTCAGCTTGAACAGTAAATTAAAATAAATACGAAAATCGAGCGCAGTAACGCTATGCCGAATATTAACTGACTCAACTAAAGCAAGATTAGAGACAACTTGGGGAACAAGAATGTTGGGGAACAAAATGGCCATTCGTATATACTGATATAAAAAGATTGTTATAGTTATAAAATAAATTACTGTATCTTACAAATGGCACCTCATCATAGTATATGGCTTTATTTGAGTATATAAAATTTGTTCCCCCCCCCCCTCCCTAGAAAAAAAAACAATCTTGTCGAACCATCTGTTAATTGAGGACTTGTTGATAATACATTGAGTCGATAGGTAAGCTCAGAAGTTTATCTTTACGCTATAAATTTTGTTACATTATATTACAGTGTTAATATTGTACAAATAAAGATAAAAAATATGGTTGTGCGTGCATTTTTAACGGTGTTATAATAACTTTTAAGCTGCTTAGAGATATGAAAACTAGCTATCTACAACACACACACACACACACACCGGGGTCCACACGTGGTTTAGCCGGTTGGGTGGGGCCAAGAAGAAATGCCCGTTTTTCGATCCAGACCAGGAACTGAACAACTCCTAGTTTAGCACCACAGAAGTATTGATTTTGAAGGGGAACTTTGAGGATTTTGTGACCACGAGCATATTTAACGTGCCCAAATCACCATTAATGATCACGTTGGTTCTTCTAGCGGCTGGTATCGAACCCCTTCGGTTCGAGTTCTACGCCTTACCGATCAGACCAACACGGCCGGCTGTCTATTAAATTTTGGGAGAAACAGCTATTTTGTCAACTCTCCTTTTTTTTAATACTGCATCAATTTGCAATAAAATGTTCAGCACTTCTCAAAGAGCAGTGTGCTTGAGAAATCTTGAAGCAGTATAGGACCGTCATTTGAAGGGCTTGGAAGATGAAGGGGTTATGAGATAAAACAGAAATTGCGAGTAATTAAAGTTCAAAGTTTTATTGTTGCAGTTCTTAGAGCTTTTTTGTTTTCTGTTTTTATAGTTAGTGTGCGTATGAAAACGATCTAATGATACCTACTTTTTGATGTACCAAGTTTTATTTGCTTGTTTTATTGCCAAATTTTATTTGCTTACATGTATCCATTGCTTACCATTGTCCAGAGTGTTCATTTTTCAAAATGTAACATAGCCCCTTCATCCTCGAAGCCCTTCATTTATTAGGTTAAATTTAGCTTCAAAAAGTTTTGAGTGTGTATAGAAAGCATGCATGGCTTATCTAAAAGTTTTTATCAAAATGAACCCATCTACATCAACAACTAGTCCATTTTCAAAGCAATATTTGTAAAACTGTCCACGTTCTGTGCATATACCAATTCCCTTGGTCGTGACGTCTCATATACATTCTTCTTAGTCGCTGTTGATTTTTCAAAATGTAACATAGCCCCTTCGTCCTCCAAGCCCTTCATTTATTAGATTAAATTTATAGCTTCAAAAAATTTTGAGTCTGTATAGAAAGCATGCATGGCTTATCTAAAAGTTTTTATCAAAATGAACCCATCTACATCAACAACTAGTCCATTCTCAAAGCAATATTTGTAAAACTGTCCACGTTCTGTGCATATACCAATTACCTTGGTCGTGACGTCTCATATACATTCTTCTTAGTCGCTGTTGATTTAATTTACGTATATTATCAAGGAAAAACAATTTTACTTTCTCCAGTCAACCACTCCAAAATAGATCATTCTCTCAGATTTTCACATTTCTTTCTGTTCATCTTTTCATTTACTCTTCGCCAAAGTTACGTGGGTGAGAGTTTTCAAGATTTTTTCCCTTTTAAGTCGTAGCACGTTTAAAAAACAAAGATGAGAAATAACTTTCCCCTACTCGTTTTGAATAAAATTTGCGAAAAACAACCAGTTCCAGGAAAATCGTCCGATTCCATTGTTTCACAGTGGGTGTTATGATTATTGCTGGGACATTTCAATTTGTCAAACTTCTTAACTTCCTCGGGATTCTTTTTAAAAATAATCATTTTAATTTTCTCATGTCAGAAGAGAATAATAAATCATTACCTACACAACAGGCATGTATAGAGGCCATAAATACCTCAGACAAAGATCATTTCACATTGTTGCTTAATATGAGATGCATACGAAATTCACAAACATCAGGTTTGGCTATGTGAATTTCTCAACTATATTTTATTCGCTTTGGAGATAATATTGCTTTCACTTGTAAGAAACGGAAATTAGAATACCACGCGACCTGGTTAGATTACACTGCAGAGACGGATCCAGAAAATGTCCAAGGGAGGGACGATTGATTTTCTTACTTTTCTTATCACAAAGGATTCGGACTTCAGTTCTGAAACATTTCTGGGGGATAGTCCCAAACCTTCTCCCCCTTCTTCATTAAAACTCGTATAAAATTGAATTTTCAAGACTTCAGCAAGGGTGCCCATCACCCCCCTCCCCAAGCTCAATGGCGCAAATCCCCCCCCCCCTCCCAAAAATTTTCACAACCCTCTTGTGCTTTTTATTTTTATTTTTACGTTTCTTTTTTAATTTATTTATTTTTTAAATATTATTTATTTTATTTATTTTCTTAAATATTATTTATTTTATTTATTTTCTTGAATATTATTTATTTTATTTTTTAAATACTATTTATTTATTTTTTAAATCATAACTATTTTTTTTATATATTATTTTTTTTTTAGGTTCGAATTATGCGCAGAAAAGAATCGATATTTTCCCTTCCAGACATCCCAAGCACACACACATGCGCAAACAAAAGAAAAAATAAAAAAGAAATGTTTTAAAGAAATAAGAGAAAAAATTTAAATAAATAATTAAATTAGTTTAATAAAATCCCCCACCTCCCCAACTTGCGCCATAATCCCCCCTTTTGGGCATCCCAGGACTTCAGTGTCAAAAAATTACCGGTGAGAGCCTCCCAATAAGAGAAAAGCGATCGCTTGTATCCGTCCCAGCTGCACTGTTTTACCGATTTAGGGACATATTCAGCTCTAACAGAATTTGATCATAAAATAGTCAAATCAAAATCAAAGTCATTTGCACATTTCATAACATAAAAAAATCTCTCTGATAAAGTTTGTTCGAAGAAAATTCACTTGTTGGAAAATGATTTATATATGAGCCGAAATTCCATGTAGGCTTTAATATTGATATTTTTGTTTCCAAGCTATTCAAATGTGAGCGAAAAGGTTCTAATCAAAACATAAAGCATAAGCATGAGGTATCCTAGCTAAAACCTTACAAGCATAGAAGACAAGTTGATTCGAAAAGGATTATTTGCTTCAAATGCAGAGAGGACTTTCAGCTTTTTTATCATCAAACACAAATCAATTTATTGTTAATCATGCTTTAAAAAACTTTTAAGAGCCATTATTTTGAAATTCAGACAAGGTGTGGCAGTAACCATTTTTGATTTTCCTCATTTTTTTATATGTCAAAGTAGGTCATGAGAAATGAACATTCTGAAGTTTGTAGCCCCCCCCCCCAAAAAAAAAAAAAAAAATTGTTCGCTCGGTAAAAATTCCCAAAGTTTGATGTTATGCCACGCTGTTTTGGTAAAACGCCTGAAAGACGCATTTCAGTGCGCTGTAGTTTTTTACAGAAACGCCACCCCATGGTTATGTTTACATTTATTGATTGTACAGTGTGTAGTTATAAGGACCCCATAGTTATTTGGGTTGGGGTGTGTTGCTTTCTTTAGTTAAGGGGCCGCAAAGTATGGTTTTTAGACCATTTTCGCTCGACTTTGAGCTGCGTTATTTCCCCCCTAAAAGCAACCCCCCGAAATTTTTTTAACATATACTGAAAATTTATACTATGAAGAGAATACGTGGTACGAAAATTGTGTAATATCTCCTTGCTTTGAAGAGAAAAAGACTTAAGACATTTTTCAAATTTTCAAAATTTGTGGTTTTTTGATCGCATTTAACTCAAAACAGCAACTCTAGGAAAGAAAAGCTTTTATGGATTATGGAACCTACAAATGTGTAGAATAACGTAAAAAAGAAAGTTGCGTGGGGTCTCGGCTCGTTTTCAGGAAAATAATTCTTTTGTAGCTCATTTTAATGCTTTTTTCTCATAGTAAAATGTGTCCATCAAGTAGGTCAGATCTGCTGAAACTCTAAGTATATAGTAATGATATATTTAAATTTGTATAGGGAAAGAGAAAAAGACTAAACACACTTAATTTTGTCTAAATTTTTTATAATTTTTAGTTTTTTAATTGCAATTAACTCAAAGAACGTGAAATCCTGAGACTATTATTGAATGCACATATTACTAGCTTTGAAATATTGGAAGAAGTAAATTCGGTGAAGTATCTTCAGATGTATTCTAGTGGGAGGTCACAGTGACCTCCCGAAAAATTTCATGATCGAAAAATTTTGCTGACGATTCGGCAAATTTGGAAACTATTGCAACATTGAGATTTTTTAATGATACATTTTTCTCACGTGTGCTTGATCGTATTCTGTAAAAATTTAAGTTCCAGTGCGCATGAGTATCTTATACTTCTCAAGAAGATGTTCTTAATTCGCCAAAGGAATTTCCCAATTTTTCCAAACGATAAAATGCGATCAAGCCCACATGTAAAAAATAAATAAATAGAAATTTTCAGTGTTGCAGTATTGTTTCTAAAGTTGCTGAATCTTCAGAAATTTTTTCCCGAATATGAAATTTTTCTGGAGGTCACAGTGACCTCCTTTGATAAAAATACCTCACAGTATTTACTTTTGGTCACTGCCAAAATTTCCCTTTTTTGTTCGATTTTCAAAATAATGGCTCTTAACGTAAAAGGAGTCTAAAATTCATTTCGCTGAAATTCAAAAAGGACGGGAAAAAGCCCATCTGATTCGTGACTGTTATCAACCTCCACGCCGTTATCCTTTTCGAAAAACAGCCACTGTAGAGTTGTTTCCTGCTGCATACCAGAAAAAAAAGTCAGAGAAGGATGCAAAGAAAAGAAAGAAATTAACTTCAGAAGCAGCGTAACATTAGAGAGATTATTCCCTTTTGGGATCACATGAAAGCTTAAAACCTGTCACTTTATTTTCACGTGACAGGTCCTCGCATATCTCTCAGCTGGATAATCTCCCAACTGAACAAGTCGCCGTAGATGGCGAGTTCTATACGGTCGCTAAAGGCGGCTACTAATGCTTCTAAAATTTGGTAGGAGTCCCATACAAATTCCTTTTTTTCCCCTTTTCTCTTTTGCTTCTTACGTTTTTTAATATTCATTAGGTTTTTTTCCCCTTTAATGTGTTTTTACATTTTTGAAAAACAATATCATACTAGTTTATTTCAAGGGAGGACATTAAATAAATCTATATAGCCTTGTCGATCACATGCGTTTCAGCAAATGCATTAATTTTTATTCAGAACTCCTGTTCTTTTTGGTCTTTCTAAAAATTATTAAATTTTAATAAATAAAACACGAAAGCAGAAGAAATGTTTGGGACAAATTTAACACCAGCGTTACAGAATGAAGGGAAAAGTTTCAAAATTTAAAAAAGGAGCTCAGTATTGAACATATAACTGTATATGTTCCGGTTGTTTCTTCTGAAATTTTAAAAAGAATCCTCGCATTGAGAACGAATTTCGCCTTTTGAACTTTATCCCAAATTTCAAAAACCTTATGAAGTATTGGCAAACTTAACGGGCAGATAATCATCCCTTTTCTTTTTGTACGGAACAAGATTTCGGAGCAAACAAGTTGGTCAGTTGCAGGGCCGTATTTTAAGGGGTGGGTTTTTAGGGCTCAAACCCCCTTTGAAATTTTTCAAAACTATTACAAAAATGCTTTTTATACTTTATCACTAAAAAAATTATTGTTGCGATTTTATTTTAATTTCCCTATTTACTTTAAAACTGCATTTGAAAAATAAAATTATCATTATTGAATAATTGTTCAAATTAAATGTTTTTTCTGCAGCATTTATTTTTATTGTAGTTACTACAAACTTAATTTCTTAACAATGCACCTTTCCCTTCCAAGTTTTAATACCACTAAAAAAAATACTAAAATGCTTCAGTTTGTATGTATCAAATTCTATATTTAACACATAGAAATTTCAAAAATACTCCTTCGATTGCACGTATGTGAGAACACTCATCTATCCAGATTTTTCTTTTCTTCATTGAAAAGATTGTCACTTTTTTTTTTTTTTTTTTACATTCTTCACGTTAATACCCTTTTAACATCTATCGTACAAAAAATCAACAGAATATAGAACATGAAATCAAATTTTATTGACTTTATAGATTTTACCAGAAATAGGCTTGGTAAAACCCTCCCCGAAACGGTCTGATTACGGCCTTGCGTTAAGGCTACAGTGGACACTAAAAAATGTTTTTTTTTTTTTCAATTATTGTTCTATATGTCTTAAACTTAGTGTGCTTGCATATTTACTACATCTAAAAGCATTAAAAAAAATTGTGCAAAAAACAATGAATACTTTTTTTGAAATTTAAAATTAAAAAAAAAATTTTAACAAAATTTCAAAATGCTCCATGCGCTATGTGTTGTAATTTTTTTTCAAACTTTGAATTTCCACCAATCATTAGGCATGATTGCATAAATCTATGCATTACATGTAATGTTTTATAAGATAGTTTATAAAAAAAAGCTGAAAATGAAAATTTATACACATTTTCTAGCTCAAAAATTCATATAAATTTTCATTTTCAGCCTTTCTTAATAAACTATCTCATAAAACATTACATGTAATGCATAGATTTATGCAATCATGCCTAATGATTGGAAAATTAAGAGGAAATTCAAAGTTTGAAAAAAAATTGTGATGCATGGATCATTTTGAAATTTTGTTAAGAATTTTAAATTTTAAATTAAAAAAAAAGTATTCCTTGTTTTTTGCACCATTTTTTTATGCTTTTAGATGCAGTAAATATACAAGCCCCCCCCCCCCCCCACACACACACAAAGTTTAGCCATAAAGATCAATAATTGAAAAAAAAAAAACATTTCTTTGTGTCTATTGTAGCCTTAAACCTTACTGGAATCAGTTTCAACCTAGAGAATTAATCCATTCGGCTATTTGCGAGCGGTCCCTTTTCCCGGCACTGACCGGAACAGCGGTCGCAATAACAACGCGGGCGGTTGGAGCGTCATATCCGGTCGAAACGGGACCTTAAATCTCCGTCTTGATGGCCAATGCTTTTCCATGGATTTTCTGGATCGCTCGTTGGACTCCATCACGTGGTACAGGTTGTGGAAGAAAGAATGCAAGGCATTTATTTCGAGGAGTTTTTATTTCCATCCGACACTTAAACTTGATGCGGAATTGTTTTCTTTTGCGAGCTTCTGGGACTTTTTCTTTCCAAGTCAGAATACAGTGACGTAGAATTTTTTGCTTGCTGGGTTGAGTGACATGAGCAAAGTTAGTGAAGTTAACTTTAAAATATTCCGCATGTTTTTCTTTCTCAAATACTTTGCATCTTGTACAGCTCCTTATATTACATCCTGTACTTTTTAACGAGATATATGTCTCAACCACTTCTTCAACTCACTCCTTCGTCCACAAAAATATTTTATTCAATCCGTGAAGGTTTTTTTTTTTTTTTTTTTTGCTTATAACATGAATTTAAAGCATTTAAGTGTATTACTGCGTCGTCCGTGCACGGGCTACCTTCCAATTAAAAGTGAGATCAATTGACACATTCTCATCACTCAAGTCTGAATAAAAGCGAAAAAAAAAGTGCAAAATTTCTCATCAGAATAATGACAACAGTGGGTGAAAATGTAAGCCCAGTGCTGCATGGACTTCCTCGAAAATTAGGCCGTTCCCCGGGGGGACAGAAAAATCTTCATATACCATGACACATGTTCAACAGTTTGGCTGAAATAAAAATAGGAGAAGTTTAGGACAAGATTTCAAGTAAAAATAATGATAACACTCAGGGCCCGATTACCCAAAAGGCTTGGGATGATAGAGCTTTCCCCTTAATATTTTCAGCGGGCCCAAAAATAACAAAAAACCTGCAATTTAAAATGCTAGTTTCTGCTCTTAAATGCATGTCTAAAGGTAATTGTAAACATTAAAACTGGTTCAATAAACATTTTCCGAAAAGTTTTATAAAAGTGAAGACATTTCACAAAACGTTAATCGTACCACAAGCTATTTTTAATGTGAGATTTGGCCCAACTTTTTTACAATGTACTTTTATTAAGTTTGATTGATATTGTGAAGTAATAAATCTAATTTAACATCTAATCATAGAATTGCAATGCAACCACATGTAATGTATGAAAAATCTATTTATTAGTGAGAGAAGGGGATAGAATTTAATCTGAATGCTGCTTGAGCCACTTTTAGAAATAATAGCTGTATCTTTACCAAGATTTGTTCCAATATCTCAAGAGTATAGAAATATCCCCCCCCCCTCGCGTCTAAATGAGACTGAGGTTCCCCTAACTTCAGAGATTAATCGGACCCTGATAACACTTCCTTAAAAATGCCTGCCCAGCCCTGCTCTACAGCTATCATTTGAATAAGGACGGTAGTTCCTAAATAAAAGCCAACATATTCCACTTATAAATCTCGTATTCCAACACTCTACATCCGGCTCTACGAGCTATCTTCTTATTTGCAACGTTCTCTAGCTGAGAAAGGAATAGAGGTCACGTGACGAATGTCCCTCTCTAATCAGAAATATAGCAATACAAAAGTTGGATTTAGAAAGGAATACCGAAACAGCGTGTCAACAGACTCTATAAATTCTCATTAGACTAAGTATAACAGTCTCCAAATATTCATTATGATTGGGGATTATTTATCTACCCATGACAATCACGACATTTATCAGAAAAAATCTGTCCCACGCTTATTCAATCTTTAAAAGGCGGAAGGGTGGAGAAAAACTGCTTGGACAGATTCATTATTCCTCCCATGATCGCCCAACTGACGCATTTAGAACACACAAATCTAATTTTGCTTATACTTTTTCCATATCATATGAATGTCTAAATACGAACTTCATTTTCTAAATACAAACTAATATAAAAAAAAGTTTCATTTATCCTTAGTAGAAAGTCAGAGAATTTGCATAACGTTCCGATCAATATGACAATTTTCCCTTTGACCTGATAATTTTGACCACCTGTGTACTAGCTCACTTCTATTTTTTTACTGCTGTAATAGAAATACTGAAACTACAGTCCATTAGGGTATCGTAGACACAGCCCGGATAACTTTGCACTCCTGTTTCTTTCTCCCCCTCTAAGTTAAATAAACCAATAAAATATGAAGTCCCAGAGATTTATTTCTTCGAGAGCATAGAATGAGGTTTCTGCTCTATGTAATTTTGACAATGGCACAAGTTTTCAAAAATCATTGAAAGTGCCCAAGTCCAAAAAGGAAGAAGTTGGAAGAGGGCTAATTTCCAAATGTAACTTTCATGAAAATATGTTTTAAATATTGTTTGTAGAGAAATACTTCATGGTAACCATAAAGTATTGTTGCGTTACATGCTTCTCTCTACAGTAAGAAGTTAAAAATGATTTAGTTGTGAAAACGTAGAAGAAAAAGTGCGGATTTGTTCAGCGTCTAAAACGACAGTGTAAATAAGATCGAATTAGAACTCGCAATGAATATTTATCGAGTTTGGGTATAGTGTGAATGTTTGTGCTCGAGATATCTCCGTATTCTTAAATAATGTTTTTGTATTTTTTTTTTTAAGCGGCAATTAAACAGTTTAAATGGAAGAAGATGGAATGCACACTGCAAAAAACATTCTGTTTTTACTGTGTAATACTGGCAGCAGAGGTTTTAGTTTTAAACTGTAAAATGCACATTGTAAAATTAACAGTACTGTATATATTACATCTAATTTTAGTTTATTACTGTGCATTTTAGTTTTAACCTGGGACCTCTGCTGCCAGTATACTGTAAAAACAACAATTTATTTTTTACAGTGCAGTATTTGTTTAGTGCTCACCAAGTTTTAATTCTAAAAATTGCGTCTTTCGTTACAATGACGATATGTATCCCTAAAAATTGATTTCTGGGTACGCCACTGATACAGGGACAGGCTCTGCAAATATAATACTTTGATGCAAAAAAAAAAAAAAACAGAGGAAATACTTCCATGCTCAGCATATTCCGTCCCTACCTAAAGGAGAATCCAGAAAATAGAATACCTTTCCTACCTGCCATTCAACAAGGCAGTAAGCAGCAAAAAAGCCGAGGATATGGATTTCAAAGAGACAAGCAATCGGAAATCGGCAACGCATCCTACATTATTGATCACTATTCTTCCAGAAGAGAGGAATCTGCAGACTTCGCTGTAGAAAATTGTAAGAATATATAGAATATGCAAAAGGAAAGCGCAGTTGCATATGTATGAAATTCTCCGCGATCCATTTCTTCCCGATTTTCCACTCTAAAAGGAACAGGGGGGGAGGAAGTCCTCTCCTTTCATCGCTCTTTTGTTTTCAAGTAAGAGTGGGAGGAAGGAGGGGGAGGGGAGAAAATTTCGTTTGTTTCCGAAATTGGGAAAGTGGATAGCTCCGAGTCCCGCAAAGAGAAATCGATATGCGTCGAAAAACCATATCTTGTTCCCTTCCGAAGGCTCTTATTGCTTATTTCTTCCGGTAAATGTGTCTACACTTTAAGTTAGATTTATTCAACTGGCAAGTGGGATTTTTCAATGGACTCTCTTCAATTGGATAATCGGTTGTTTTTCAAATTGCACGGATGTGTGGATTATCCGTACAAGTTGAAAAGTACCGACCACCTTATCGAGTGGTCAGAGAAGTCAGACCCGGAGATGGATGAACGAATTTCAGCTCGGACATGGATGCACTTTCTCTCTCCTGTCCTTGTCCTTTCTTTGTGCGAATGGGTTGTTGTGCTGTGTTGCCTACATTATAAATGGTTCCCTATGGCAAGCGTGTACTGTGCAAATCGGTAAGGGAACCAACGAGCGACAATCCATAGCATACTTCAAACTACATCATAGTCACTCTTTAACCCTTAATGTCCCAAATTGATTCAACAATGAATTTTCTTTGAATTGCAAGTACATCAAAAAAACATTTTTACCGAGCATAAAAATTTGAAGCTTTTGGGGGTCTAAGGTCCCTCACCCCTTAGGGCCCCCAAAAAAACTATTTCCGATTGCAGGTACCATCTGTCAGGGCCCCTCAGCGAAGTACAGGGAGTGGTACTCAAAAGCTCTAGCATGATTCCAGCCATTTAGGATTCATAATCCTAAATTAATATAAGCGGGACTTCTGAGTCCCGTCGGGGAATAAAGGGTTAAGAGGTAAGCTCAAACTGGGCTGCCGCCCAATGTGGGGCCTTCCCTAGTGCAACTTACCACGGCCCTAAACCACTGTTGGTTACCGAACCCAGCCATACGGGGGGGGGCTTCCTGAAGCATCATTTTAGAGTCAGGGTGAGGTGGAGAAAAGTCTTTTAGATTAAAAAGACATAAAAATGCTTTCACTCTTTTACCCAATACTCACTAATTCAATATAAAAGAAATGTGAAAGCTCTCTACACAACAGAACTTATTTTAGAGTGTAAATAGTTTGAATTCCGCCGATAGTGAGACACATCCCATAATCTTGAAGCACCAGCGTGAACTCCTATCCAAATTAAGTACAGTTGTTAATGTTTTCTTTCTTCGTTATAGTAGCTAATATTAAACTGTAGATAGGGGCAGTATAAGTGCATGGAGGCCCAGAGCTTCTATCTTATAAGTATTGGAGATTCCACAGACTTTCATGATCAAACCCATTATACTTAACATCTGAGCAATTTTGTCTTTATTCATATAAAGGTGACATAAACTGAAACTTAATCGCATCGTCTAATTCCAGCCATCACCCCGAGAGAAATCAATTAGCAGCGCCATACGGTCCATTCTTCGGACAGCCTAATGCGTTTTTCACTCTTCCATAAATTATATTCCGAGCCCATCGCAGCAGTCCTTTAAGTGGACCATTCGCAGGCACGGAAAATCGCCGCTCACATTAAATCGCCGAATTAATCTGAAATTTAATGACTACTCCTGGGTGCCGTTAGTCGAAGCGATCTGGGAGGCCATTAGATGGTCTGTAATTAAAATCTTTGGCCTTCTATCGGTAGGGGCTTCATTTATTATCGATCAGACGGGGCGAATTCTTTGGGGCTACGTCTGCGATTTGAATTCGCCCCCAGACGGTCCTCAGCGACGGAGATGTTGTTGGAGGTGTGGGAAAAGGGGTCAATGCTGCTGCGATCACGTTCTGGGGATATTGAAAGTTTTCGGAAGGGCTAAGCGGTGCTCGAAAGTCGTTAAGAAATGAATAGTTAACGCGCTTATGGGATGTTTGGCTGATTTTAATAAACGATAGGTGTAAGCAGAATGTAACTGAAACTTGGAAGGTTGGTGAATGTTGTTTCGCTTTGTAACAATCAGAGCTTCATTGACTAACTTGAGCCTTGGATGATTTTTTTATCGGAAAATTTGCAGATTTTATTATTGCTCTGCTGTTTCAGACTCTAACAGGTAGTCTCTATACATCCACTCTGCCAGCATACAGAGCCCTCCGAAGAGGAGAGGGGGTGCCCCTCTGGTGCTGAGATGTACGAAAGCGCCGTAAACTACTTTTGCTTCAAGACAATTTATTTATTTATTTTCCAATTTTATAATGGACCACTCTAATTATTTAATAGTTGTTAGAATTCCAGCACATTAGATTGAATTCTTGTCTTAACTGATACAGAGATAACATATTTAATTTTGTTACTTTCAAAATATAAAAATATTCAGTACTTTTGTACTTTTCTATTCATTATACTACTCATACCACTTTAGTTGTTGTCGAGTTTTGTGGCTTTTAAACGAAGTCTTAGTTTTACTGTGTCTTGAAGTATATAAAATTAGCTTGTTTTATTACAATGTGTGTGGATGGTGGGGGGGGGGGAGCTCGAAAATATTTGCACGGGGTGCTGAAATCTCTTGGGACGGCTTTGCGAGCATTCTCTCGGTCAAACTGGTATTCTTTTCCGCCGATTCACAGAAAATAGACACTAGATGGGACCTCCTACTAAAGCTATGAACAAAAAGAAAAAAAAAATCGAGATATTTTTTTACAAACTGAAACGTGAAAAACTATAAGTATAGCTTAACTATATTAAAGTATAACAGGGGTTTCCAAAGTGTATGACGCGTCACCTTGCACTTATATAGGAGGGTTTTAAGGGTCAGCAGCCCTCCCCTCCGATAACCCTTGATTTTAATGCCATCCTAGTATGATTTTTTGTATACATTTAAAAACTATTTACCCCCTCCCCCTCCTCAGAATGTCCCAAGATTTTGAAAGGTTAACTCTTCAATCCTCTCGTAGCACAATTGATTCTATGACCATCGAATAATTTTCAGGGAAAAAAAAAGAAAACAAAGGCACTCCACTTTTAAGCAAACGGACAATTTATTGCCATCCTGGATAAAGATAATTAGCTATCAGTAAATGGGACCACTGTATAGATAGAATGATATTTCCTTGATGCATATGGAATTTTCGTGAAATGACACGCTGCCTTTAGAAAGAATAGAATACCTACACTAAAAAATGAATGTTATTTTTACAGTATAATACAGTAACTTTATAGCAATATACTGTAAAAATTGCTAATTTTACAGTAATAAACTGCAAAATTGCTACTTTTATAGTAATAAACTGTAAAATTGCTTCTTTTATAGTAATAAACTGTAAAATTGCTAATTTTACAGTAATAAGCTGCAAAATTGTTAATTTTGCATTTTATTATCGTGTGTTTTACAGTTTTACACTGGAAACTCTGTCGCCAGTATTATACTGTTGTTTTTTCGTATAATACAGCTAAATTTTACGGCAATAAACTGTAAAATTTCCAGCTTTTTACGGCAATAAACTGTAAAATTTCCAGCTTTTTACGGCAATAAACTGTAAAATTGCAAGTTTTACAGTTTATTAACGTGCATTTCACAGTTTTAAATTGGAACCTCTGTTGCCACTACAAAACTAAAAAAAAACAGTTCATTTTTTGCAGTGTATAACGGAATTTCAAATTCTGTTTGATGTTGGAACGAGGAATTTTTTTTTTTCTGTTTTGCACCTAATTACTAAAAATATATAGCCCTTTCTCCTCCTCCTACAGAGAGACCAAAGACATCCACTTAACACAACTGTATATCTGAGCAAAATCATGATTTAGTACTTCAACCCATCCCGAACGTGGCTGCTCAGATTCCATCACGGCACAACCACTGGAGTTCTTTTATTATTTGTCATTCATTAATTAATGTCATCTCTTTATCTTGGAGTCCATAATTATTTCTATATCCAATTACTGCTAGATTAATGGCGACTCGGGGCGAAAGAGGCGTTTGGTGATGATTTATGTCGCCAAGGATGCCTACTGCCGGCTACTAGTCCTTCGCCATTCATCCTCCGCTTGAAGTTGATACAATCTAATAGAGTTGATTTATTCTTGCTCAAAGATTGGTTTGGGAGTTAGTCTAAGTTTTTCATTCCGTTTATTCAATAAAAAGAGGTGTTGCTGGCGTCTATGTCGTTGAAAGGCAGTAAGTGAAAATAGGACTGGATTATTACTATTTTCATTAGTGTTTTTACTATTATTTTTGTTCATTCAATTTTGACTATTTTTCTTTTATTTCTCACTAGCTGATGTGCCCGGCGTCGCACGGGTTTGAATGCAACATGCCAAATCCAAGAAAATAAATATATGACTTTCAACTAAGCCCAGTAGAATCATATTTCTCAAAGGTATTTTTTGTGACCATGCAGTAGATTAACTGAGTGTAGAGGAGAACGTGAAATCAAACTTAAATGCGTTATTTATTTTATTCGTGTGATTTTTCCAAAAAATCATTTTCTATTTTCTAACTGTTGCCAATGTCAATTATCTTTTTATTTAACCCAGTATCGATTATTGGCATAGATAAATATAAAAATCCTAAGAAAGCAATAAATTTCATACTTACTCTAGACAAGCCTTGATTCAAAATTTGGGGCCTCGACGGCGCAGTGGGTCTGCCCGTCAGTTTGTAATCTCAAGAGGCGCGGGTTCGATTCCCGCCTTTGCCCTGGGTGTAACTTCCTTCTCTGTGCAGTAAATTATTTCCTTCAATAAAATCTGTATTGTACTATCTGTGGAGGCAAGGCGCATAGTACGCAGTCCTCATGTGTGTCGAAGTTTATTGACTTCTAGAATAAAATAGGATTCAAAATTTTCATCATGATTACTATTAATATTGTTGTTGCGCGGCAACAAATTTTTGCAACAATGGGTGGAAAATTTAATCATTTAATGGGGAAATGACATCAAATTTACTGTTTTCCATAATAACTTTTTAAAACTAAGTTTTTTCGAAACAAATTATAGCCTATCCTGATTCCTGATGTAGCTATCTACGGTGAAAAAATGGTTAAAATTGGTCCAGTAGTTTTTAAGATTACCCCGGACATACATTCATACATACATACAAAAGTAGTCATTTATGTATATAGATTTATTTGTTTTTATTTTAATTTTTCCCGGCTGAAACTAAGTGTCTATCCTTCTCTATCTCCCTCTCCGAACATATCCTCAGTTCTCAATTTTCACGATAAATAAGCAGAAAGAAATAAAACTTTTTTCTGACAGAACATGGATTTTTTTATACATTTTAAATCACTAATTTTTGAAGCACAAGAACTAAATTTGACTCTACCCTTTCCAATGATGCTGTCAAGAGATTATAATCATGAAAGTGGAATATTGCGCACATTATGCCAAAAATGTATCGAAATTCAATTATTTTTGAGTTTTCCACATGAAACACATACTTTTTTTTTACCGCTTGTTGAAGGATGATTTGGGTTGAATCAATGTTTTTTTCTCTACTCAATCGGAAGCTCCAAAAATTTTTAGTGTTTTTTCCTGATTTTTGTTTCAAAATTGGTTAATTGCACGCAAAGAAATTTAAAACAGAAAAGAATCAAGTCGTTATTTTGTTAGTTGAAATACTTTTTCCGTGTTTTTGGTGACTAAAAATTAGAAGGAAATACTTTACCGAATTTTGATTATTTTTGAAATATCTTGTTCCTGTACTTTTAATGCCACTTGAAGTTAGTTGAAAGTGTTTTTAAATTTGTTATTATTATCATTAATTATACAAAACTATGTTAAGTTGTTACAGTTGAAAGAAAATTAAAGCAGAAGTAATTAGTTGGGTGAGAGTGGGGAGATTTCTTCAGAAGAATTTAAAAGTCGAAGAAAAAAAGCCCCAAAAATATTACGCGCTCGTTGAAAATCAAAAAGAATGCCAAGTTTGAGTTTTTAACGATTTTCATCAACAGCCTGTGCATTTTGGGCAATAATTAAATTGTAACTTATAATTAAAAAAAAAACACGAACATGGTTCATTAAAGTTTTCATTATTTCTGGAGTTATTTGCAGAAATTCGAAAAGAAATTGCATCTGCTTCATGTGTGAATCAAACTCGAAAGCTATCTGGAAAAGAAAAAAATCTATGAGAGATCATAATGCGTCTTGTTGCCCTTTGTATATTTCGTTAACTCCGTAATTCGTTAAAATTTTGGAACACATGTAGCACTTGGTGTTTTCTCTTATGTCATTAACTTCTTTGTCTTTCCTACATTAGTTTTTTCTCCAACAGTAATTCTCTAACATGCCATTGTTAAAAAAAGCGGAAAGAAAAAAAATCATTGAAAGAATAAAAAGGTCATCAAATCCGATATAATCTAGAACTTGCCAAGTGTATACAATGATAAGACCAGTAACAAGTCGAAAACAATACCGTTTTGAAATAACCCTATGTAGTTTCTATAAATAGATTCATCAGAAGTCGTGGCACACGGTCTCTAGCTCTATTTGGTCTCAACAGATGATCAGTCAACCAGCTTGTTAACATTCTGTTCCTAGCTTTTTTGATGGGACGTGCTTCTGGGTTTCGTAAAAGTATATTTCGCCTTCTTTTTTTAGCTATGGGAACGAAAACTATGAAGAAATTGCTTTGGATATCATTAAACTGTGAAGTACTTACAGTTATTGCAGTTAAAGTGATGCTGTTTCACTGCTTTTGTCAGACATATAACAAGAATTTCACCCCCATTGTCGCACAGTCATTCGGGGAAACTTGGATCCACAATTTCTCGATTTAAAACAGCCCCACTAATAATTTAGTACAGTACCCACTGTTTATATCGCGCTTCGTTATACACTAGGTGGCCAAAAGTATCCGGACACTTTCAAAAATTTACATTTTTAGATATAACTAGAGAAATAAGTGATCAATTGTTCTTTAACTTTAGTCATACAAAATATATTCTTCACCGAACATTTCCAAGTTGAAATTAAATTACCCTTGCATTTGGGGGACGATAAAAAGGGGGGTCGAAAGAAAAACCGCTTTTTGACCATAACTCTTTGAAAATAGCTCGGAATAAGCTATGCATTTCAGTAATTAATTAGCATACTATGTATAATTACTATACAACTTCAAATGAACGCACCACTCTTACTTCCGAAGATATGAAACATTTTTTAAAAAACGGCAATTTTATTTGAAGGGTTTTCGCTCATAACACGCAGAGTTTTTGATCAAACCTTATCAAAACTTCAGGAAAGATGACAAAATACAAGAGAAAGAACATACTAAAACGGTTTTTCAAAATATTAAAAATCCGATGAGATATGAACGTTAAAAGGAAATAATTTTGCACGGCGCATGCGCGAAAGACAGAAATTTATAACTACAAAAATATTGTAGCCTGGTGTATACTGCATCTTATAAAAAAAGTTCCAGTTGAATATCGTAAAAATTGAAAAAGATATCAGCGATCTAGTGAGCTGTAATTCATTCATTTGCAGTCAATTCATAAATGGAGATGGGTAGTTCACAAATAGTGTGAGGACAATCGAGCATATTTTTCAATGTTAAATTGTATACTGTTTAAAAATTTATATTTGGCATAGAAGTCACATTTCGCCCATTCGGCCAAAAAGACCTTATAAGTAGGTGGCCAAAAGTATACGGAGACCCCCTGAAACGTTGATTTTGAACGATGACGAAATAACCTTTATTTTAAAAATAGCTCTTTGTGGACAGACCCTCACTATGTATGTATTGTCAGCGAATGAATGAAATACAGCTCACTAGACCGCTGATATCTTTTTCAATTTTCATGATATTCAACTGGAACTTTTTTTATAAGATGCAGTATATACCAGGCTACAATATTTTTGTAGTTATAAATTTCTGTCGTTCGCGCATGCGCCGTGAAATTTTTTTTCCTTTTAACGTTCATATCTCATCGGATTTTTAATATTTTTAAAAACCGTTTTAGTATGTTCTTTCTCTTGTATTTTGTCATCTTTCCTGAAGTTTTGATAAGGTTTGATCAAAAACTCTGCGTGTTATGAGCAAAAACCCTTCAAATAAAATTGCCGTTTTTTAAAAAATGTTTCATATCTTCGGAAGTAAGAGTGGTGCGTTCATTTGAAGTTGTATAGTAATTATACATAGTATGCTAATTAATTACTGAAATGCATAGCTTATTCCCAGCTATTTTCAAAGAGTTATGGTCAAAAAGCGGTTATTATTTCGACCCCCCTTCTTATCGTCCCCCAAATACAAGGGTAATTTAATTTCAACTTGGAAATGTTCGGTGAAGCCTATATTTTGTATGACTAAAGTTAAAGAACAATTGGTCTCTTATTTCTCCAGCTATATGTAAAAATGTGAATTTTTGAAAGTGTCCGGATACTTTTGGCCACCTAGTGTATCGCTCATTCGGATATATTGCGCTTTTCCTTTGTCCCGGAAAAATATTTTAATTTTTGAAATTTTGCATCTTTTGGTCAAATGCATTGAACTGAACAAAAACTCCTAAAGTATTGATCTGTGTAATTATTCAAAATTTAGAAATAGTGATTAGGAAATCTGTTAAAAATGAATTATTATGTGTTTCCACAGTTATCTTGCCATTTAAAGGGTACCTTGGAACTTGGAACCGTGAAAGAAATGTTATATGTAAAACAAATTGTTTTATTAACAGCAGCCTCTTTGAACCAAAACAGTGAAGTGTCTTAGTTTTTAAAAACTCCACATTTTTAAAGAATCACTAGTTGTCTACCATTTAGTAGAACACTGCACCTGATGGCAAAAACCGCATGAAGTTGCGATGTGCGTCGCAGGTTCTTGAGAAAGTTTGTATACTATTTTTTAAAAGTGGAGAAAATACCTAAAACTCTTAAAGAAAAACAACTGAACTTTCAGCGAATGAAGATTTATTCACTGATATAATTCACAGCCAGTATTATCTTGAAACAGCATCTTATTTTCGCATCTCTAGCAGCCGATTTAGATTTTAAATCAATCTGATGTGGATGCATCTTGCAGGTTATTTTTTAATTTTTATCTGCGGTCCCAGACTCTTGAAAAAAGTTTTGCCTCTGGGGTACTACTGTATGGAATTATGATGTAGGACGAAATATTTTAAGAACTTCAAAAAAAAAAAAAAAAAAACGGAGCAGTTTCCAAACAGTAACTTCTGAATTAATAGTTTCATAAGCTTATGAGTGTATGTAGTGTTACCAACTTATTTTGTAAAATAAAAAGTAACTGATATAACATATTGATAAAACTAGGCTGGAAAACTGATATTACATGCAACCCAGCCAACAAAGCTCAGGGAAAGACTAAAAAATAGAAAAGGGCTGCAGCTACAGCATTTCTCATCATTCTCTCTTTCCCTGGGCATTTAAAATTTTGAATAAACAGTGAGCCCCCTCCCCTCCCAAAGAGAAAACTTTTCAAGTGTTATACAACAGTATTAAAGAAAAGTTTCACAAGTTAATTGCAGCATTTTTAACATGATATTCCTGTAATGTTTCAGTGTGCAAATAAGTTTTTGTTTATTATTATTGTTGCTACACGTTAGCGCATGTGTTAGAACACGTTATACACCTTTGAGAAAAATTTAAAAAAAAGAAGAAAGAAAAGAATAGAAAACAAAAAAAACAAAAGAAAGATAATCTCAAAATTAATCGAAAGAAAAATTGTACTTTATGTTTTTTTAACCATTTTATGAATAAGGAGAAATTTTACGGTAGAGAAGTCATTTTTTTCTGTTCACCGGTACCAGTGCCGGTCTTTTTGACCAGTCCTAAAGTCACAACAAAAATAATTTGAAAGATGGATTCGGTCGCACAAATAAAAAGAACCTTTCTCCAAAATCAAGCAAAATTCGACATTCAAATATTAACAAAACTCTCATTTTCGGTGAAAAATCCTGCAGATTCCTATCTTGAATGTGTGCGGCACCTGGCGATAAACGGGACTGTTGCAGGCGGAGTTTTTCCGCACAGCCAATGGTAAAAGCGTGTCAATGCGGACGTGCTCATACATCGAATGACAGCGGTGGGTGGAGCTTTATGATTGACGGAAACGGCGCTCTTGCGGCGTCGCGACGACAGCTGCCATGCGATACTTTCCGTTCTTTTCTTTCTTTCTTTTTGTTAGCTGTAATAGAATATGGGAATATTAAATTAGCCGTGAAATTTTGTGGTCATTTCATCAAACGTACTCAAACTATGCAGCGATCTTTTTCCGTTATGTTGCGAAAAACAAAATATTATTTTATAACTCTGAGCAGGAGCGCCCCGAAGGGAGGTCACGGGAAGTCACCCGGAACTCCCAAAATTTTCCTCATTTGGCACATTCAGGCAGACAATTCGGAAAATTTAGGGATGCATTTTTTTTTTTTTTTTTTGTGATATCTCGAGCACAACACTAATGTTCCAAAATACCACGCCCGAGTATTATACGCGTGGTAATTTTTTGTTGAGTCGTGGTAATTTTTTGTTGAGTGCACCGTACTGTTATACCCGAATATAGCTCAGTAGAAGTTTATTTCGGCTATATCTCTTTGTCAAACCTGAATCTATCTCGCGAAAAGCTAATTTGCGTTCAATGTAATAGACGGATTAAATTGACAGTTAATACGTTAATGGCGCATCATCCAGGAAAATAGCACTAACAGTTACACGGGATGAATATATTTCATTGTTCAATAGGAAAGGGGTGCACCAGGTCCGTCATTTAGGGGGCAAGGGGGGGGGGGTCAATTCCCCCCCTAACTTTAAGAAATCAATGTATTTACATATAAGTGGGCGTGGTTTTTGTTGTTTTCTGGTGAATTTGTATTGTGTTTTACCCTTTGCCCCCCCCCCATGTAAAAACTTGAAATGACGTCCCTGGGGTGCACTTACAAATCTTGCTGGGGGGGGGGGCGCACCTTAGTCTAAGTGTGTCTACTGTGCCCCCGTTGTTATTTATCAAAGTTTAAATGCTTTTCAATCAACTGAATGAAAGATTGAAAATATTTGTTTTTCATTTGTTTTAAGTGCTACCTATTGTCCACGCACAAAGTAACGCTATAAGGTATGTGCGTATGGTCGTATTTTATCAATCGGCACATTTCGAAATTTCATTCTCCAAATTGAGAATTTTCCCCCTCTCAAAAATTTAAGCTCGGGTGCCCCTGACTCTGAGGACTATAGCGTCGGATAATGTGTGAGTATAAAAAAAGCAAATGATATGGAGCTACAATGGAATAAATTGAAAAAAAAAACCTAACAATTGCATTTATGCTATTCAATGGGGGGAAAAAAAAAAGAAAAAAATGCCATTTTAATTCGAAGCCAGGGGTAGTGGCTGACCTCAGCAAAACCATGTCACTTGCCCTAGTATATTATTATGCATACATAAGCAGCAGCGACACTGCGGTGAGGGGGATGACACTCACAGTTAATTTGTGAAACAATAAAAAATATCTCCATTCCGAAACAGTTTCTCAAATACTGTCGTCCCCGCTTAATCGGGTAACGGATAAACGAATATCCCGCTTATACGAATAAAACCGTCCGGAACCGAACATTTCCCCATAGTCACAATGTTAAATATCCCCGCTTAATCGAATAATTTCCCCGGATAATCGAATAATATTTTTATCTTCCTTTGCAAAAAATTTTGCAAAGAAAAATGTAGAATAAAATAAAGTGTTCCCACAAGACCTTGGAGCAAACAAACCACTATTGGTGGACTGTTTCAGAAAATAAAAGTGAAAGGCGAAAAACAAAGTTACCTTTTTATGATTTTTCATATGACCGTACAATATTTTTACTCAATTATTATACTATTTTGTTGTTAACTTTTCTTATTTCAAAATCCTTTTACCAATAACATTAATTATTTCCTTTATATAGCTATTTCTTTGTTATTACTACGTTTTGAGACCAAAATTGTCAAAATAAAAAGGTAAAAAAATGTTCCCCGCTTAATCAAATACCCCGCTTAATCGAATAAAATTTCTTGGAACCGACAGTACTCGATTAAGCGGGGCCGACAGTATTTCAAATTATATTTCATCCATGATACAAATAGGAGACTGAGATGGGAAACCCAAACGGATTTAAGAGTTTATGAAAAATATAAATACTTCAAGTTTGAAATGCGTATCCTTATACCTTAAATTTTATCCATCAAACATCGTGAATATATGTACGAGGTACATTCCAAGTTCTAAGTTCTCCGATTTTTTTTCTTCAGACTGGAAAGACATAGAAACATGTGGATTGCTTTAAAATGAGCTCGCGTTCTTTGTCAAAATATCACAAAGATGGCAACACTATGTGACAGATGGAATTTTAACGCCAGTCGCGAGAATGAGAACTGTTTTCTATACTTAAAATGGCGACGTTTTCCATACTTGAACAGCGTGCAATCATTCGTTTTCTGAATTTGCGTAGTGTGACACCAATTAAAATTCATCGACAGTTGAAGGTTGGAGGAGGCATGGGGTGATTAAATTATGGATGTGTCGGAAAGTGCGTTAGTGGGTGCGACAGTTTAATGAAGGTAGAACATCGTGTGAAAACAAATCGAAACAACCTCGGGCTCGCACAGCTGGTCTGACGAAATGATCGAGAAAGTGGAGAGAATTGTTTTGGGGGATTGCCGAATGACTGTCGCACCTATGAACGCACTTTCCGACATATCCATAATTCCATCCCATATCTCTTTCAACTGTCGATGAATTTCAATTGATATCACACCACGCAAATTCAGAAAACGAATGATTGCACACATAGGCGTAGCGTGACCAAAAGTTTTGGGGGGGCATAGGTCAAACATTAGACATGCTGGTGGAGCTTTTGTCTCCCCCCTCCCCTAAGATTTTTCACTTAGCTTTTTTATAAGAGAAATATTAGTTCTTACTGTTCCGATGAATTGTACGTACAATTTCTTCTTGTTTCTTCTCTTTTTTCTTCCTCGGTATTCAGTTACCACCAGTGTCGGATTTAGAGTTAACCAGACCCGTCATTTACGAAGGTCGGGGAGGGGGGGGGGAGCGGACTTTGAGAACGTAATGTATTTACATACAAATGAGCACGGTTTTGTTATTTTTCAATAAAATTGCATTGTTTTTGCACCCTTTGACCCCCCCCCCCTAGAAAAACTTGAAATGACGGGCCTGGAATTAACGGAGCATTGCGCTAGTACAAGTATACTGCCAATAGGTCCCGACTACATTTTCGACAGCAAAACAGGACATTTTTCATTTTGTGTGTATTTTTTTCTTATTAAGCTCCCGTGTTTTTTTCTCGTTTTTTAATGCTCTCGCTGAATTTTTCTTGTTGTTCTATGGATTGATCTTGTAGTGACATGCATATCAGAAGAGTGATGCAATGACCTTTTTTAAGTAGGGTGTAGACTGTTGATTATTCCTAAATTCGGGTGTTTCCCTTCGGAAAATTTTTGAAAAATAAATGTAAAATTATGCCTTTTGAAGTCTTATATGCAGTAGTTGAGACTAAAAATGTGAGGAAAAACGAGGCAAACAAAAACCTCTTAAAAATTTTACATTCGATCAAAATAAAAATGGCTTGTACTTTCTCAAATCGCTGACATTGGCATTAATCAGCCAGGAATAAGAACGAGAGAGGAGAAGGAGGGGTTAACAAACATTAAATCTGAAAAATTGCTTATATATTGCACATTTAACAAAGTTATTTTAAGGGTAAAACTTGCAATAGCAGTTAAGAACACTGTCTTAGACACTAATGACCTAACTTGATATCCAATATAGGAAGAAATAGATCACCCAGCAAAAAAAGGGGGGTATTCTGGTAAGGAAAAAACTAGTCACGTAAAAAGCACTCATCAAAATTATGAAAACACAACTGAAGCAAAAAATAGCAAACAATGAAATAAATTAAAATTATATCAATAAAACTAGCTGTCGTGGCCGTCACGAAACTTTGTTCTATATCTATCTTATGAATTCCGGTTACAAAATAAAATACGTACTCGCCCGAGTAATTGGAGACAGCTCCAATTTCCCAATTATCGTAATAAACCTGCAAATGCAGAATCAATGAGCGAAATTGGAAATCATTGCAAAAGCCTTGTTTAGATTAATTGCAAACATTTTATTTGTTAGTAAAAAAAAATTGGCAACAGTTAAAAATTTCAAATCATTGAAAGTTTTCAGCTGTTTTGATAATTAAATAGCGTGAAAGCGATATTTTATTGAATTAATTTTTCGCATTGTTGACTAAGCGCAAAAATCACCCCACCCTCCCCCTATGGCGATTGGCGCCAAAATTTAATCGATGCTTGCTTCCATATTGGGTTAGTGTTATTCCAAATTTCATTCAAATCGCAGCAATATTTCCCGAGATACAGTAGGTGCAATGACAAAATAAGCACTTTTGATTGCTCCACCCCCCTTTGAGATATTGACACACAAATTAAATCAGCACCTGTACTCAATAGGGTCTACCTGTGGACCAATTTTCGTTTGATTCCGCCGGTTACTTCCTGAGATATAGCAGTCACCCTCGCGCAGAACACGTGCGATTGCTCCACCCCCTTGGAGGAATTCGCTAAACAAAGTCAGGTGCACCAGTTCATATGGTGGTACATATGTGCAAAAATTTTTGTTCGATTTCATTCAGTATTTTTGCTCTAGCGCGGCCACAAAAACTGGTCACACACATACAGACTCACACACACACAGACAGACATTTTCCAAAAATGGTCGAAATGGACTCAGCGCACCTCAAAACGTGCAAATCCGTCAAAATTCGACATTCGAAAATTTTCACGAAACCAATACTTTCTTCTATATATTAGATATAGAAGAAAGTAAAAAGGAAAAGAAAGAAAAAAAAGAAACAAAATTGAAACAAAAAAAAAAAAAGTTAAAACAAATATCTTTATTCAATCAGGAATAATTTATGTTGCAATGACAGAAGTTAAAAAGATTCAAAAGTAAGTTTTGAAAAAAAAAAAAATGTATTGAAGACCATCATAAGTAAAAGCATAAGTATTTTTAAGTTTGTCAGAGCTTTTAAATACAAACGCGTTCTTAACAATGTACTTAAGTACTACACAAGCAACGTAATTTAAAAGAGTTTTTAAACATGAATGAATGATCTATTTTTCTTTATTATGCTATTATACACTGAAGTGACAAAAGTCATGGGATACCTCTTAATATCGTGTCGGCCCTCCTTTTGCCCGGCGAAGTGCAACAACTCGACGTGGCATGGACTCAACAAGTCGTTGGAAGTCTTCTGCAGGAATATTGAGCCATGCTGTCTCGATAGACGTCCATAATTGTGAAAGCGTTGATGGGGCAGGATTTTGGGCACGAACAGACCTCTCGATGGTGTCCCATAAATGCTCAATGGGATTCATGTCGGGCTATCCAGGTGGCCAAATCATTCGTTGGAATTGTCCAGAATTTTCTTCAAACCAATTGCGAACAGTTGTGGCCCGGTGACATGGCGTATTGTCATCCATAAAAATCCCATCGTTGTTTGGGTACATGAAGTCCATGAATGGCTGCAAGTGATCTCCAAGTAGCTGCACATAAGCATTTCCAGTCAATGTTCGGTCCAGTCGCACTAGAGGACCAAGTCCATGCCATGAAAAAACAGCCCACACCATTACGGAGCCACCACCAGCTTGAACAGTGCCTTGCTGACAGTTTGGGTCCATGGCTTCGTGGGGTCTGCGCCACACTCGAACCCTACCATCGGCTCTTACCAGCTGAAATCGTGACTCATCGGACCAGGCCACGGTTTTCCATTCATCTAGGGAACAACCGATATGCTCACGTGCCCACGAGAGTCGCTGCAAGCGATGTCGTTCTGTCAGTAAAGGCACTCGAGTCGGTCTTCTGCTGGAATAGCCCAAGAAATCCAAATTTCTCCGCACAGTTCTAGCAGACACGTCCATTGTACGTCCCACATTGATTTCTACGGTGATTTGACGCAGTGTTGCTTGTCTGTTAGAATTTACGACTCTTTGCAGACGTCGCCGGTCTCGATCTTTAAGTGCAGGCGGTCGACCACTGCGCTGTCCATGGTGGGATGTTATGCCTGAAATTTCATACTCTCGGCACACTCTTGACACAGTGGATCTGGGAATGTTGAATTCTCTAACGATTTCCGAAATGGCATGACCCATGCGTCTAGCTCCAACTAACATTCCGCGTTCAAAGTCTGTTAATTCACGTCGTGCGGTCATCATCACGTTAAAACCTCTTCACATGAATAACTTGAACAGAAATGAAAGCTCTGTAAAAGCACTGCGCATTTATACCTGTTCTATGCGATGCTACTGCCATCTGAAAATTTGCATATTGCTATCCCATGACTTTTGTCACTTCAGTGTACATTAGGAGAGTTTTTTAGTTATTAGCCTGCGTTTAGCTTAATTTCTCTTCAGTATGATTATGACTGACAAATGCTCGAAAAAACGCTTAAAAATTGAAAATTTTTATTTGGGAAGATAAAAAATTAATTCTATGCTAAAATCCATATTTTCCAAAAAATTTACTTTTCACTGCATTGCCTAAGATAAAGAGATTGTCTTTTGTCCTTCTCCACTCTGTATCTTTCTCTCTCTTACAATGAGCCAGATTTTGTGAAAAAAGTATATTCTAGTTCAAATTATTTTTAATATAATAAGTAGTAACATAAAATTATAAAATTTATGCCTGAAAAATTTCTATATCAAGCAGCCAGAAGCAAAGGGGTGTAAATGGCAAAATTAAAATTTTGAGACAACTAAGACAAATGATAGCAGAACCTCTGATCCGTTTTGTGGCAAGAGATGATACTAGTAGACATGGTAAATGCTGATCTATAGCATGACTCAGAAATCTTTTTCCAATGAAAGCCTACCTAAGGTCTGATCTTTAACCACGTTTGCTCAAAACTTGAATTTTTCCATTTACATACCTTTGCTTCTCATTGCTTTATACAAAATAGCATGATTCATGATTCCACACTTCTCTGAATTATTATTTTAGTAATACAACAAGCATGGAGAAGGTCAGGATAAAATATGACTCGACGGCGGGGGGGAGGGGGGTGTTGTATCCCTTAGAGAACTTGCATTTAACATTATTGGCAATCCTAAAGACTGTTTGACTAAAAAAATTCTTTCTAGACGGTAATTCTGGCTGCGTTAGTGGGTAACCGGTGACGAAAACGGAAATAATCTTTCTACTGATTTTCGTCCCTGTTTCGGGAAAAAAAGTGCCAAATATTGAAAATTTTGATTGTGGGCCTATGCTCCCTCTTGCCCCCCCCCCCCCCTTTCAAACATGCTGGTATAATACTAAAATAAAATAAATGAAAAAAAATGATACTTTGACCATGATTTTCGTTTTGATTTTACAAAACTTCAGGTCTTAAATTTTAAGTGTCCATCAAGTTGGGGGGGGGGGGCACGTGCCCCCCTGTGCCACCCCCCCCCCCCCCGACGCTACGCTTATGATTGCACAATGTTCAAGTAAAGGAAAACGTCGTCATTTTAAGTATCGAAAACAGTTCTCATTCTCGCGACTGGCGTTAAAATTCCATCTGTCGCATAGTGTTGCCATCTCTGTGATATTTTGACAAAGAACGCGCGCTCATTTTAAAGCAATCCACATGTTTCTTGGTCTTTCCAGTCTGGAGAAAAAAAATCGGAGTCCTTAGAACTTGAATGCACCTCGTACAGAGTGTTCCCTAGGGTGGTTCAAAAAAATTTTTTTTTTGCTACGGACCAAGGCGGACCCTACTTTTTTTACATTTATGTATGAGATCACTCCCCAAAAATTTCAGCTCCCTACTCTTAATGGAAGATGGTGCTCAAATACCCCTCATTTTTCCGCTTTTTCGTAATTTTAAATTTTTGAGTTTTTCAGACTCAAGAGACCATTGTCTTGGAAGAGATTTTTTTCCAGTTATTCTCATTTTCCAACGCATAGATATTAGTTCAAACAATTGGAAAGTTTCTTAATCGTTTAAATCTATATAGTAACACCTTTGATACAATTGATTATTTAGTAGATCGCAGCATACAATGTAGATTACAGTACTACTTGTCTACATGTTGTGCTATGATTTTCGAAACTTACGCTTGCCAAAATAGAGTTGTAGAATAACTGTATTGTTTGAAAAAATGCTGTTGCAAAATGTTTTTTATGTTTTTCAAAACGTGGTGCGGA